>VZTG01009883.1:2040181-2154080 GCA_013397845.1 Melanocharis versteri
CACACACGCACATACACACACACACATACACACCCCACACACACACTTGCAGTACTATTGGCATTTTTGAAATACAAACACACAGCACTCAGGGATAACTAGCTGATAATGTGGATCTCGGACAATATGGTACGGATATTTCATATGCAATTAAGAAGACTCACCACTACTGTAACATTATTTATTTCATCTGAGTCAGACTCTAAGTGGTTCTAAGTTCAAATGACCCTTACTGAAATCCAACATGATAGCATCAGTTATTCAAACTGAGCTCTAAAACAAACTTGTGCCTTCTTTGAATGTCTTACCATTCAAGAGAGTCTTTATGGAAGGGTTCAGTTCATAAAATCTAAATTGAAAATAGTTATGGGCATGATTTGGATACTAATTTAGAGAATCTGAAAAGTCTTTGGAGAGTTAAGATTCTTTCTAGTCAAATACCATAGGATTCTTTTTCATCTTTATTTTCCTGATAACACCGGTGTATATAGCTAGCTCATTATCCAAGCAGAAAACATACTGGGCAAAGCTTTCTAAGGAATATCTATTTTAATCCTGATTTTTTAGACCTTCATCATCTTACATTACCCAAGTAATACTCTTAATTTCTTGCATTTATGCTCCTTACTGTTTCCAATTCTTTTTTTTTCTATGTGTTCAGTCCCTAAAATTTTTATTTTCTGTGAAAGTTTGTCTCGGAAATTCATAAATCTTTAGTGTCTCCAAAAGCACTCCAGCTACATTAGCTCCAAAGAAAATGTAACACTATAACCTAATACGGGTTCCAAAGTGCAAGTACAAGGTAGGGCAGTTATCGTAGTTCGGAAGTAGTGAACAGAGTGCATCCAGAGTTTAAGAGACATGCACGCAAAAACTTTAGAAAAGGGCAGTTTGCAGCTGATTTCACAGATTGGATGGAGGCACTTTGAAAAGAAGAACAGAGCTAGGGCCAAAAAAGGGATGTGACAGGAAAAGCAACTAAACAACTAAAAATAATGTCTTGAGACAGCTATGAAGCCGTATTACATGATAAACAATTATATCACTAGTGTTACCAATATTGTTTTAAATATAGGTAATTTTTTCTTTATCAGAAAGCAGATGTCTAGAAATGGACAATTCCTGAAAACGACAGATGTGGAAACAGAAATGTGAATTCGATTTCTTAGATGGAAAGAGGACGATAATTAAAGATGTTATTCTATCTAAGCCCTTCTAACCTGATATACAAGTTCATTAACATTTTTAGCCAGCCTAGATGCCCCTCAGGATTCAATTACATACTTTGACCTCTGGCTGACAAGTGCTTTAACTGTATATTCTGCAATCAGAATGTCACCAGCATTTATGTAATTGCTACTAAAAAAAAAAAAAACATGCTAAAAGGTGTGCAAAAATTTTTGACATATCTGAATCAGTGGGAGCATGAGCTATGAAGTACATGCTTTAGAATTTTGTCCTTGGAGAACGTCTGGGACATTTAAGTATGGATTTTTCTTAATTGTGAGTAAAAAGGAAAACCTAGAGTCCCAGAGTAGAAGCACATCTTCTTAAAACACTCAGGTAAACTAATTTTTTAAAAATCAGACTTCAAAGCTCTTGCTTCCGTGATGTCAAAATCAAAGCAAAAATACCTAAAATATTCCTTAAAAACTCTAGGCTTTTTGTCGTTACCCCAGCTCAAGAGTTCCGTCTGCATTCCTGCGGCTTTTCAAAAAACCTGTGAATCTGAACTTGCTGCCAGATATTTTCTTTACAAGTATATGGCACTACAGAATGAGAGGGGTGGCCATACGCCTAGAATTTCATGAAGAGTGGANTACTACTTCACTGTGGGCTTTTGAAGTTTAGTGGAAACATGGTCTTCTGACTCCTGAAGACCCATAATCTGTGGGAGGTGTGCAGAAGCTCTCAGAATGAGAGGGGTTGCCATATGCCTAGAATTTCATGAAGAGTGGAGTGATACTCAAGTTGCTTAGAGCCAACTTAAATGTCAGAAAATATAAAGACAAAAAAAATGTTTATTATATCTTTTTATAAGTAAATACTTACGCACTTGCTAAATGACAAGATGTACTGAAGAAAGAACAAAAACAAAGTAGTCAAACACTGCACAGCAGCATGGGCAATAAATATTTTCTCTACCTTTTTCTTCTTAACGTTTCTTCATTAGCATTACATTTTTGGTTTCAGTAGCAGATCTTCTTATCCATACATTACAACCTCCTAAAGCTATATTGATAAAACTTCATAAATCTTGTATTTTGAGAATCAGCTGCCTCGGTGGGTTCATAACATTCGCTCCAGTTTAAGATCCATATAAAAGAAATTAACACAATACCACGCACTGTGAACATGGGTACTTGATTGGACGACTTATATCAACCCTCATGCTGCTGATCTTAAGGGAATCCTTTTTTGAAAGCATGGGTCAACAAATGCTTCCTTAGATCTTTCCCCTCCATTCAAACCCATTTTAAAAATATGAAATGCAATCTAATTCTGAAAGGTTTTTCATTTTGATTCATTATTTTAGTCAGCATTCATCATCATCCTTGAAAACTTACCTAGCAGCAAATGTTGGCCCATCTGAAACTTACAATTTCAGATTCATATAGATTTCAAACCAATATAATTTTTCACTTTATTACTGAAATTTTATGAGAAGTTTCAGTGTTATGAGCTCTTAACTATGTTAACCAGAGCAGTTAGCCCACCTTCAGTCAGCCTTCTATTAGAGTTTGGCAGTTAGACTCTCTAAAAGATCTCAGAGCACTCTGCATACTCCAAACCCCAGAACTTTCTTGATTTTCCCTTTTGTTGGAAAGGGAGACCCTCTGGTGATAGATAGAGGAACTGAAAATACTGAGATCTGCTCATGACTTCAGATGTTCCCCCCATGGCCAGGTAGTTAATCTAAGAAGAGGAATCAGGCTGGCCATCATGCTGGAGTTGCGAAAAGTTGGTTGCCAACAGGCATAGAAGAAGTGCAGATACCAGAAAGAAATTAACATACAAATCAATGGTTCATCCCCCTTTTTATATACATTTTAATCACATAGGCAGGGCATTATTTCATATATTTTCTAGCTTTTATTTCTCCTGGCTTTTGCAACTGTGGCATTGTCTTAGCATCTTTTCTTTGTACGTTTTAAAAACTTAGCACAAACTATTCCAAACTTATATTAGTCAGATTAAATTGGCTGAGCATGGGTGGACTATGATTTTGTGGAAATTCAGTGGTAAATTACTTACACAAGGGCATTGGCTAATCAAAACACATACTGCATGAGACAGGAAAAGGCTGAAAACGAGAACGGTAAAACACGTAACTGAGCTGTGAATTTTTTGCATCTTTTGAACTACTTCTCAACACTTACTAAGTGAATGAACCAGCCTTCTGCACGGATCAGCAGTGGCTCATCTGCAGCTCTGTACATCTGACACTTGTCTGCTGGGGCTGCTGTTCCTGGCACAAGTTCTGCTACTATAGCTGCTGCCATTACTGCAGCTGTGAGTTCTCCTGCATCTTTTTGGCAACTTGAGGTGTTCCAGAAGTGCAGACTGTTACATCAAATGTTTTAGAGAGGGTTGTCAATGGAGGAGGGTAATGAGTGATGAAAAAGAAAAGCATTAAATTAATAGTTTGCAAACTTGACAATTCCCATTGTAACATCTCAAATCCACCCTCCCAGCATTGTCTGATGCATCTTGGGTTTGGCAGAATTTCACGTCTGCTCCCAAAATATACAGTGGGTAATGGGGATATCATGGCATGGTGGTCAGTCCTTGCTAGTATTTCTCTGACTCTGGTATCTGAAAATCACTGTAGTGTTCTCCCTCTACTCCCCTCAGAGTTCCAAACTCTGTATCCAAAAGTTAGTTTATTTTATTCAAGGAAGTGTACTTGTTATCACTCAGGTTACAATCTTTACATTAATCACTGCCGTAGCCATCTCTTCCCTCTTCGTAGGACAAAGTGATGCATGAGTGCCTCTACTCACAGAATGTAGTACCAGCCTCATCACTGCACAGTTCCTACTATCACATTACAGCTGCAGCTCCTCAAATTTAATTTTCTGCCATTCCCCTGACTCCTTCATATAAGGTTATCCAAAAATGAGCTAAAAGCACATAATGTTAGTCTTGCCAACAGACTTCCTGTGCAACGTATTTAATCTATGCATCTCAGTTTTCTTATTTTCCAGCATAGAAGATCTGTGATCATAGATTTTGTTGATCATAGAAGATTCATGCTTTAACTGCTCTTAGGGGTCTGCCAAGAAGAAATCTTGTGAAAATGAAGAATATGAGTTCACATGGTAAGGATAAAACAATATATGGCATTCCTACTTTTCTTGGCAAAAATACGCTGAGGTTCACCTTTATCAATGGCATAGTTACTTAAAATAAGAACAGCATGAACAAGCAGTAGTCTTTCATAGAGTGAAAGCTTGGTTCTTTTTTCACGTAAGTTGATAGTTGTTTGATTTTTGACAGATTCTATGCTGTTAATGTACTTCATCACTGTTAATTGCAGTGTATTAAAATGTTTACCAGAAAGTATCATTTGTGCATATACTTCATCCTTTACAGCAGAGGCTTATTTGATGTTCATATTGATACATATAGTTCTTCACAGCTGAAAGAGTGAAGGGACAGTAGATTCCAAGAATAACAAAAAGGGAGGTCTTTTCATGACCTCTGATGAAGGTGACCACATGTATCCTGATGAGCTCTGTAATGCAATCCTCTGTGCAGTATAGAAAAGGAATTTGAAGGGGGCTCATTTGCTTATCCCTGAATCATGCTATTCTTTTCCTCTGCTGAGGATCACCATTTTCCTTTGCGTTGATTCAACAAAATATTTTCAGGGTAACTAATAAGAAACGTTTATATAAACAGATCAATAAGAGTTTTGAATGTTAAAGCATAAAAGATTCATGTAAACCACAAATATGGTACTACAATCATGTATATCAGTTCCTCTACATAAATCTTAGTCCAAACAGTTGAGCTATTCATAGTATATTGAGTTTATATTATTACTTTTTCAGGCAGTAATGGAGGCAGTTGAAACTTCAGAGGTATCTATGGCCAAATAAAACTCATTTAATAAACAGAGAAAGGGAATCAAAACTTCTTTGGGCTACCAGTGAAACTTAGTAACAAACTGCAATAGGAAATCAGCAGTGACAACCAATTCTGAAATAAATATTCATGTGCTTTAGGAACCAAAAACTAGTCCTAAGTTCATATGGCATCTTGAAAAGTAAGGGGGGAAAATGAGCTAGAATACAACATACATAAAGAAGGATGCATAGCACTCTAGCAAATTAACATTCGGTATTGGTGGGATCCAAGCCCAAGTAGGTTCCTTCTGTAGCTAATAAAAAGAGTAATATTCCTGTAAAGGTTGGCTTAGAGTGAGACTAAGGTAGCTCCATTCTTCTTACAGGAAACAGAAGAAAGAGTAAAAAGTCTGACTCAACAAAAGTAAATCTTTGTGAATACCTTGCAAGACTACTATCTTACACTAAAAAACTTATCTTTGCTCTCACACTTTATGCTGTGCCGGTATTTCTGTATAACACTGAAATCCATTTGTGGTAATTTCTGTTTACCCTCTGAGTATCCTTATAAACCTTTAAGCAAAGTCTGTCTGCATTCTTGGGTAGAGTCTCTGGCCCAATGGTTCCTTCCCCGCCTCAGTTCTTACTGAAACCACAAAAGATTTCTGAAGTATTGATAAATAAAAACAGCAAAAGTATCATCAGTGTGTTTTCAATTACAGCTACCACTTAAATCTTTGACTCGTTTATGACAGCCAAATTCAGAATGAACAGGGATCGACATCAGTTAGAGGTGTTTCTGCAGAAAGTTATTCCTCTTTATAACTAAACAAGCTGTTATTTTTGTGACTAAACGAGACAAAACTTCCCAAAGTGGCTTAGTCTTGGTCCTTCTCTTCATTTTTCAAGGGTTACTCACACCGTCTCTGTTTCCTTCCCATTAGCAATGTAGCCCCCATAAATGCATACCAACTAGCAGGGGAGGACAGAGAAAAGGACACTAGAATAGGTCTCTATTATAATTCAATTCTTACATTAGCTGCCTGGACAACTGTTGCTTAAGTCAAGTTCTGAATTTTTGCTTTTATTATTACATTTTTCATTCAATCTCTGAGTGGCTGGAAAGATAAGATTGTAACTTAAAACACAAACAAGTGTGTGTCACCATGGAACAACACCACTTGCTCAATTAGTTACAGTTCCACTATGGCCACTATCTAAATTACATCATGGTATGGATCCGTACTCACTCTCTTCTACAGTAAATCACTGCCAGAAAAATTTAGCCCACCTATTTTCTGGACTAAAGGCAACATCACAGTTGTAGTATATTACAGATGTCAGCATTGGGAAAGCAGTTACCACAGATGGATATGATTTGAGCTTCTGAATTCCACTGCGAGAATAAATCATGTTCATTGTCTTCACAATATAGCAATAGGCCTGCCAAGGTACTATTGTGATGCACATCCCTGAAGTATGATGCACATTTTGGTATTGCTGTGTTCTATGGGCAGTCTGCCTGATTGTTAAAAACCAGAGAGGGAGACAGAAATATTGTACCACACCCTAAAGTCAAGACAACACTACCACAAACATGATCCAGGAGACCTTAGTTAATTTCTTCCCCTTTGTCCCACTTCAAAATTAAACCCACCTTTCCCACTAGGCAAACCTCCAGGATTTGTATGCAGAAATTATTTCTATATGCATTTCTTTGACTTTGTGGCTTAAATAATAGTGATTGATCAATTCAACTCTGTGTCTCAATGCCTCAGCTGTAAAGTGGAGATACCAACATCTCCCTGAATCAGTTATTAAGATGCCCAGTTATAACATAAATCAACTATCGGTACCTGAAGGGAGTCTACAAGAAAGGTGAGGAGAGACTTTTTGCAAGGATGTTAAGCAGTAGGACAAGGGTCAATGGCTTCAAACAGAGAGTAGGTTTAGATCAGATAGTAGGGAAAAATGTTTCCTGTGAGGATGGTGAGGCATGGGAACAGGTTGCTCAGAGAAGTTGTGGATGCCGCATCCCTGGAAGTGTCCAAGGCCAGGTTGGATGGGGCTCTGCACAACCTGGTCTAGTGGAAGGTGTCCGTGTCCATGGCAGGGGGGCTGGAGACGGATGACTTTTAAAGTTCCTTCCAACCAAAACCATTCTGTGATTTTATGATTCTGTGATTCTATGATCAGATGTGAAGATAACAGAGAACATTGCAAACTAACCATGTGTCAAAAGGAAGTATCAGATCCAAACAGCCCTACCTTGAAATCCCTACTCTCCAAACATGTGGCATGTGTAACGGTTTAGTTCAATGTGAAAAATAAAATGTTAAATGGAATTACTAACATTTGAACTGACTGTCTCCATAGACATTGTATCTCTCATCCCTTGGCTGTGATGTTTAATGTGTCCGTATGCATTGGCCATTTCCCAAGGGTTTGGAAAGAATCTGATGTAACGCTCAGCTAAACCCTGGCGTTTAAGCAAACTGAAAACCTATTTCTTCCAAAAGTAAAGAAAGTAATAAAAACATGAGATAAGTCAAATACCCCAAAATATGCTGGACAGCTAAACAACTGTGTTGGTTAATGGTTTGTGAATATCAAGGAAATATGTTAATTTATGGGTTACTCAGGCTTACCCTCTCCCCCATACATGGTATGCAAATAGGCCTCAGAAACAATGTGTACCAGCATATTTTTAGCTTTCCAAGTCAAGCTTCTCCTCTTCAGTTTGTTTGAAATCCAGAGTCTGAGGCCCTTTTCCTCTGTTTTTCCACTGTACAACACAACAGAAACTGGGTTCCAGACCATAAAAATTTCAAGCAGCGAAAAAGATGGCAATGGCAGAACCCAGACAAATACCCATGTCCAACAATTATTTTTCTAGTCCAACAGGAAAAACTAAGAGTAAGATTCTTGGCCAGAAGTAGGAACTTTGACCTAAGTGAGATTTTCCCCCTTGCTTTTCTCTCTTCATCTGAATCATGGAGGGATATTCCAGCATTTCCAAATCAAGACTGAGTTCTTAGATTGTTATGTAAGTTATCTAAGATGTTTTGAGTAGACGTAGGGGTTTTTCTCTTGATTTGCACGATCTCTAATAAAATGAGTTTCAAATGGTGTCTGTGCTACTAGGAGCTACTATAGTTACAAAGAAATGACATAAATAACAATACCACATAAGTAAGTGATACCTGGAACTGGCAACCCATTAAAGAGGTGGACTGAAAGCAAAGACCATTTAAAGGCAGTGAGAACATATCTATCAAATGTGGTGCTGTGAAGATATCATTCATAGTGTTAACCAAAAAAAAAACGTTTGCTCACTTACAGAAAGAAACTCAAACCATTTTTTCCAATGGTATATTCCTTACCAGAGATTGCATAATACAGTGCTGTTTAGAGATACCATACTGTTGAAAATGAGCATATATTGTATCATACATAAATACAAAATAAAAAACATAAATCTCTGGTATGAAATCACAACCCTGAAACTGTAAATGTAACTTCCATATCTAAAAGCTGACCAAAGATACACCACAAGCAGACTACCCAGGTCTGTCAAATCAATTTACTACTCAGCAATACTCAGAGACACAGCTGGTTTTCTATTTCTGAAGTATTAATCTTGTAGACACTAAATTGCTCTTAACAAAATATTTTCTTGTGCGCTGTAGCTTTTGACATACTTGTGTTATCTCCTGTGTAAAAAATGTAGAGTCCACTGGAAAGGCCAGCTTCAATATTAAGTGCAGCAATTACTCTTCTCCAAATTTCTTGAAGTTGAGCAGACTGTGACTGTGTTTCCCTCTCCAGCTTCATAAGTTAAAATAAAAAAAAAGTAAAAAAATTTGTATTACTATCCTAATCATTGTATTTACTATCCTGTGGGACCTTGAAGATGTTTTCTATTTCATGGTCTGAGATTGCAGGCCATCAGTCACTGATTATGTTCCTGTTATCTCTAGCTCCTTCCAAATTTGTGTTCAGATGTTTTGTTATCAAAAATATACCAATAGCAACCAAGACTTCATTAATATTTTAGACAAAAGAATCCTTGTTCCAGCTGTCAAACACTACAGTCTGGAGTCAGAAGCCTTTTAA
The DNA here is from genome assembly GCA_013397845.1 of Melanocharis versteri. Classification (NCBI taxonomy): domain Eukaryota; kingdom Metazoa; phylum Chordata; class Aves; order Passeriformes; family Melanocharitidae; genus Melanocharis; species Melanocharis versteri. The sequence continues at coordinate 2,049,370 of VZTG01009883.1, forward strand.
ATACTAGAAAACACAAGCACATGTGCAAAGGCTCTGCAGAACTGACCTATACAAAAACCAGTTGTGAGTGGTTCCCTCCAACAATGTGAGATGAGCTCTGGGATGAATTGCCTTTGACACAACAGCATCTGACTTCTCTGTGTGGGACACAACATCTTGTGTGCTTTCCCGAAGCCCTGGCTTACTGCAAACCTTATGTCCTCACACTTCTGAGATGTAGGGTCATTTCTAACTATTTTGAGGTTTCAGCTCGAAAATAATCCTACAGTCTGTTATGTGTTAAGACATCATACGTGACGCATTGCCTTAGTGGAGGCTCACTGTCCAGCCTGTGCTCAATACAGTTTCCCAAACAGAGCTGGGAAAGGACAGTGAGTCTGCAACACACACGAAAATTGCAGCTCCTGCCTTCCATAACAGAGGGAAAGGGGAGTGGAGAAACATGGATAGTATCAGTACCAAATGCTTTACCACCATGTCTGCCAGTTGCTTCTTGTGTGATAAGGAATGGTCTCCACTGACTATAAAACCAGAGAAAATAGTCAATGTGCCTTCTGCTGGTCTTCATGAGCTACAAACACACATGCACATACTCTTCATTTCATCCTGTAACCAGACATGATGTGAGAGTACAATATTGTAATAACTCTGCCTACATGGCTATTAGATGCTGCAAAGCTCTGTAAGAGAATGACAGTGGGATTCACATTCTCCTCTCTTGGGCACAAACCTCGCTCAGGCATTCTTCTTGCCTTGCTGAGACGTAAAGAGCTTGAAACAAGAATCTTCATGGCTTTAACTTGTGAGCATTTGAAACACAGCCAGTACAGTTCTTCAGAAGTCATTATTTAAAAATAGTCTGTGGGAAAGCCCCAAATAAAATAAATATTTTTTATTTGTAATATCTGTTGTTTGGAATAGAGAGGACAGCAGCTGGTACAGAAAGTGCCTCAGAGGCACTGACTTACAGATTACATCCTAATAACACAGCTTTGAAATCTATGTTCCTTTGGTTGGAAAACAAATAGGTAGGGCAACAATATTTACTTAGGACCAGATTCCATCTTTCTAACTCACATTTACTAATACCTTCATATTTCCTCTGGAGTAAAGGTTTGCAGGCTGCATCAGTTGTTTCACTGCTCTTGCCACAAATGAGGCACGAGTTTCTCACTCTACCCCTGCTAGGCAGGTTGGCTAGCCCAGCTGAGGTCACACTAACAGACTTTTTTCTTACAGGCTTTGAGAAGAATAATGCTGCTGCCTCAGAACCAGTTCTGTGCAGTCTGCCTGTTGGCAGGGGCACAAAGGGGAGGGATATTTTTTGGCATGCTCTTATTCCCAGCCCTTCCCTGCAGCTCACTTCTTTTTTCAGCCTCTCAGTCCCACGGTTACATTAAAACTGTATATCACATGCTCTTTCGCCATAGCTAAACACATATTTAATAAACAAAAGTTTTCAGCTGGTGTTCAGTACTAGGGGAGTAGGTTCCTTGTATTTTTATCCAGTCTTCCTCTCTAAAAGACACCATAAAATCTTTCAAATTACTTTAGTGAGTTCTGGTAAGACACAGATATAAATATATAAGTCTCTTACACAGCTGTTTCTGCATGGACATCGGTGATGTTAGTAAGGCAAATATTTTATACTTTTAGGCAAACTGAAGCAGATATAACAGTTGTCTTACTCCTAAAGTCAATATTCAGAGCAGTAATGAACTCAGAACAAAAGTAACTCTACATCACATATACATAAATTAAATATTTTTGCCTTAAAGAGACTAATGGAGTGAGCTGGGCAGACAGATGGAGGTAAAAAACAGGAAAAGAAGTTTTAGGCACTGATGGACTTCTTCAGATAAATAATTCCTAAAGAGATAATTTTCTCAGATGTTGAGGCTGAGATGTTTTACTCTGAAAAGGCTGGAAACCTCTAGAGCCAAAAGGTTCAAAATGGCAGACTGATTATGCCGCTCTTCGTCTTTGGTGCACCTGACACTGGTCTGCTGCACGTGAGGAGCTGCACTTAGATTTGCAGACTACTGTGGCTCAGCAGTGCTGTTCCTTTTTCCTGGAAAAATCACATAAAATTAACCTTGAAGCCAGAAAACTCTTTGCTAACACACCAAGCTCCAAAGCAGGACTTGCACATTTGTAGTGGATTGTGAGATTATTAAAATAGAAAACAGCAATTTGGCTTTGAAGAATCACTCAATTTTATGGCTCCATCTAAATATCCTGACTTTGGTGGATATCCTGTGTTTCAACATTGCTTTTCTCTACTAAGTTTATTCTACAGTTTGTTTCAAATGCTTAAAATAATTTTAGTTTCAGTGGAATTGTCAGAGGAAAGTATCTGATAAAGTATTTCATGTTTCTTTGTTATCCATTGGATTATTGTAATTCACTGTTCAGTTCTATTTGTGGTACAATATTTTACTGAAGACAGATTCTTTTCCTGTTCAACCTATTTTTATATATTTATATCAAGTCCTACAATCAATATAAAGATGTCATTTTGGGGAGAAGGGTAGGGTGAGGTAACAAATATTGTATTTTATGAACTATTTTTTTATTGCCCACAACTTTGGCCCATGAGCACCATTCAAACTGCTTTTCTTTGAATTGGGTATGATATTTTGGTAAATCTGTACTTTTCTGTCATCACAGCCCATAATTAGAAGCCCCTAGCAGTAGGCATTATTTGCCTCAGGACCAACAGTGAAAGGTATCTGCTTATGACCACCCAAACTAGACATTCCACTTGCCTATTTGTGCAGAGACTGACTCTACCAAAAAATGAATGTCAAAGCCTACTTAATCTAATTGACTATGGTCAGGGATCTAGATTTCATATTAAGAGCTATTCTTACTATTCTAACAGTGTGTCAGCACTCTATGTATGTTAGTCTGGCACCAAATGTCACAGGACTGTTTTGACGTGTGCTTTATGTGACTGCTGACTTCATTACTCTACCACGTGAGATATTAAAAACATGAACTCAGAAACAACCACATTGGTTCATATCACCGGTTCATCTCCATTATCTCCATTCAACAGCCGGGAAAGACAAGAACAGCCTGTGAAAATGTTGAATGCTCTCCTCATAGACCTGTACTTTCCAAAAATCAATGAATTAAATACTTACATGTGTGAAAACAGACATTGCGCATTTACTAAATGTTTAGCAGCCTCTGCCAGGTCTAACCCTTGACAACTTGCCTAATGCCTTCTAAAATGGATATTTGAGGCCCATAGGAATCTCTTCCAAAATTCACGTTTCATGTGAATGTGTAGCTTAATTTGTATGAAGCCATTAACAGTAATTTTATTGGATATTCTTTAGTTCTTAAACTGTAAAGCATAATGAATTCACTTTCTCCTTTTCATTCAAGACTTATAGACATTGATATTTTATACTCCTTCAGTTTTCCCTTCTTCAACCCAAAGAAACCCTGATCTATTTTACCATAGCTCTGGTCCTTCTTGTCACCCTTCTTTGTACCTTTTACAGCTCCACTCTTTCTGCAGAAACAATACTAAATATCCACAAGTTGCTGTGATCATGATATTGTAAGAAATATTCAAGAAACCTGAAAATCCTACTTTTTAAACATGAAGATGAAAAAAATAAATAAAGGGTTAAATAAAACCTTTGTGTGTGATTCAGTCTCAGTTAAACTCTGCCTTGATTTCTAGTTCTCTCAAAGTTCTGTAAATCACATCTTTTTTTTTAAATAACTCCAAAAATAGGATTCTTCTGGGCCATTACTATCATAGTTACTGCATAGAAACATATTTATGTGGCTGATCTTATTCACCTTTTACCATTTGCCAATGTTCCATTGAAAAGGGCAATAGAAAAACAGGATGAAATAATTTCAGGTTAAATTTAATTCAGAAGTAAGGTTAATACCTCTAGAAAATCAGTGAGAAAGGGCTCTCTGATGTTTAGACTGAACATGATCACTCTATACATTGTGATAGGAAAGGTTTTATCCTTACGTGTAGAGTTTTACTTTCAGTTGAACCGGGTTATTCCCGATGTCCATCTTTTTTTCACTTTGTTTCAAGAAATAAATGAGACATGGGATGCTTTTGAATAATTGTTTTGAGAGGTATTTACAGCCTAGCATAAGGTCTGGCTGTAGAAGCCTTATACCTACATTTTCCAAAGATTTCTGTAAGAAATCCATCAGTGTGGTTTCAAGCAGTAATTCAGTGGGTTAATGTTGCTCCCCACTCATTGCATCTTTTCACCCAACCGAAGTTTCTAGGGAATGTCTAGAGTTTGAAGAGATGATTTTCACCTGTCTTCCTCAGATAAGTCAGCCCAAGACAACAGCATGTACTTGTTTCTGCTTCTGAAAGCAGTGCTGAATCAAGCTGAGTAGTCATACACATGCGCTCATCTCAGACTCAACCCTCTAAAGGATTCAGAGAGTTTTGATTAGATCACTAGCTTGTGTATTTCTGAAAATTCATGGAGTTTTGAAGACAATAGACATCATGTCATGGACCAGAAAAGACCAGGATATGCAGGAATGAGGATACTATCCAGGTAAGGTTTTGACTGTTGTGTTTTTGGGTGTTTTCTTTTTGGTCTTTTTTGTACTAAACCTGAGCTCTGTCAGCGAAAGGAGGTACACCTGGAAAATGTGTATTTTAGAAGAGAGACTCCAATATGTCCTCCAAGGTCATAACACCTTGATAACACCTTCAGAGTGCTACCAAACTTCATAATAATGAAGCATGTCAGAGAGGAAATCTCTGAAAGGTTTTTGTGTTTTCTTTTTCTAGGAACAATGAGCAAATGATGTAACTCTTGCTTTTCTTAGGTCACCAAATTGTTAGGTAGGTTACTCCTCAAAAACAGGCTAATGGATTTCTTTTTCCTCAGTTGGAAACTGCCAGCTACAGCTTCCTTTCTCCTCATTTAACATGTGTTTTGATGTACACATCCTTCTGAGTGTTCTTCAAAAGATGATACTTACAGAACACGGAGCTTTTTGGTAATAATAACAATAGTGCCTTGAATACATATAGAGAATCTGAAAGCCTAACTCCCTCACAATAAACTAATTTTTGTGTAACATAGAAGATAGAATCTGTCACCTTTAACCCTGGTGCTGATCTTTTTGCTTTGCTGTGATTGAGTAAATTAAATACAATTATTCTCTTAAATTGTTTTGACCTTTTTTTTTGCTAATATTTCATGTCCTAGAAAAATATACAGAAGAAGTGGAGATTGCAAACAACTTTGACAGGACTTTTCCCAATAGAAAGCAAATTTGCCACTAACTTCTCAATACAGCATGAATTCAAAAGACCTGGAGTCAATAATGCCATTCTTCAGGTCTGCAGTGAAGCAAAGGTGTTAACTGTGGTGGAGACAAAAGTGTGCGGGGTACAAGGGGCCACAAGTGGTGAATGATCCCTTCAAGTGCTGCTTTTAGAGGGACACATTGGCTGTGGACCAGAGGTTATAAGAGAAGTCCTGGCTGTACTTGGGTCCATAAGCTTTGTTCCAGCCTGCACTGGGAGTTCATAGCTGTTGGAGTAGTTTGCAGAAGGACAGGGAAACAGCATCTCAAGCTTCTGCAGAGTTTCGGTCTGGTTATTATTTTAGGTCACCTGGTTTAACTTAAAAATTACAAAAGCAAATCCATCTTAGAGAAAAGAGACAACATTTCTTTCTTTCCTGGTGCTGGCCTCTAGTATGTGAATATAATGCTGAAAGGGCACTGCTTGAAATAGTGAGGGTGGATGGTTCCCTGGTAGGAACTCTAAATTTGATGCTTCAAGTGGTTTCATAATGCTTCTTAATGGAGGTATTAAATGCAGTTCTAAAACTGTCACAGGCTTACAGGGAGGTTGGAAATCTCTTTTTGAGAGATCAGAACACTGAAGTGAATACAGCTATGCTGGGTCAGCCACAGATATTGTGACACAGTTACAGAAAGAAAACAACAAAAAAAGCAGGCTATAGCAGTATTGCTAAGGCTGCTGACTATGGGAAAGCAGGAGGCCTCTGAATAAAGTATATGTTCATTGCTTTCTTTAAACTGGCAATGTTTAGAGTCTAATACACCCTAACAGTTTGGTTCTGAAAATGTATTGATTTTGCATGTTAGAAAGAAGTGCAGGCACTTGAAAAATGGAAGAATGATGTCACACACCCCTCAAAAAAAAGTTACAAGAATTCTGTTCCTTGTTAATCTATAAAAGGGTATTCTATAAAGCACTATCTGACTTCAACTCTTCTTTTCATTAAGTGGATTGATGCCCTGACTAGACCACATCTATTTCTGGAAAGTACATCAAGCATTAGACACAAGAAAAAGAAATTTGATGGGGCAGGGGAGAGAAACGGTAGAAGACTGGCTTAAAAGCAGTGAAAAATATGACAAACTGAAAGCTAGATCTTTTGGCTGGCCACCAAGTGCTCCTTTGGAGTGCTGTTTGAAGACTGAACACAGTTCTGAGTTATTTTCCACTGATCTACTACACTTGGTATTCTATGAAATGTATATTTTCTTTCACCTCAGCTTGCAGTGGAGATTTACAGCTGAAAATAACCGGTTTCTGCTTTAGTAAAACCTGGAATGGTTGCCACATGGTTTCAGTTGAAATATTTTCTCTAGTTCCTATGTCTGTGCTTACAGTGAATTTTTCTAATTTACTGTAAACATAATGCCAGGTTATGTTAATAATAATGTTGGTTAGGGAGCTGGGGTTGCAAGTGATGACCTCTGAACTTACAGATTTTATTAAGTGATGTGAAATACTTTGTGTAGCATATTATAACAGTGCTGGATATACAGGAGTCTAGCACAAACATGGTGATGCATAGTAGCGTTTCATTTTTCACTCTTTTATTTCATGAAAAAACTAACTATTCACTCTGAATATCAGTTAGTTGAATGTACACAAATTCCTCTACCAGTGAAAAGACACAGCTGTTAGGCTTCCCCATGCTTCAGCTTTTTCTTTATGTCTCAACCCTTAACTGCAAATAAAAGAATACTCCAGATTCCCATCATGTTTGTGCCTTGTCATAAAAATATTTGCAAGCACAATGTGTTTTGCAATTTAGAAAAACAAACAGGAGCAAACCTGCCCAAGTCACTCAACTTGGCTACAGAGCAGCTAGGTTGTAATTACAACATTTTGGCTATAAAGCAGCAATTGCTGATGTCACCAGGTGAGCATCAGATTGCCAGACATTGTAGCTGTCCTGATCTGAAAATCAATCGATCAAATAAAACTAACTATTTCCATTTTTCCGTAGTAATAAACCACTAGATTTAGAAAAACCCACAATAAGCCATGGCCAGATATGTACATTGTGGTTTTGGTGGCCGTATTACTATATTTCAAATATGTTTGGGGTTTAGATTAACTGCTAGTGATTGCCTAGACCAATGGTTATTTTCTAGGAGGCCAATCTGCTGCTGGAGTCCAACATGCTACTGGAAAGTACCTTAAATAATACAGCTGACATTTATGTTTCAACAAATCCTCATAGTCCCTGTACAGTAAGATTACAACAGCTATGGAAATGTATTGTTCAACTGTATTTTTTTCTTTTTTTCTTTTTTCTTCTTATTGTTTTGTTTTGTTTTGTTTTGTTTGTTTTAGACTCAAAAATGCAGTCTCCAAGCATATTATTTTCCTTCTCCTGAACTGACCTGCCAGTAAGTAGCTTGGCAGTTTACTGAGGCCAAAAAATCTGTGTGCATCTTGGTAGTTTATGAGCCTTGTACCAATGATAACATTTCTTCCTCTGACCAGCAAATGCTGACAGCTGATACTGAAATAGGTGTCAGATGCCTGTCTGTTTGCATGCTAGTTTTTCACTGATTTTTTTTTTAATGGTAGTCTTTTTTTTTTCCTTGTAAATTGTGTAATTAGTATCATAACAATTTCAGTTTGAGAAGGGCTTTTCAGGTTTTGTCCTAACAGTCAATCTCATTTTGACAAATATTGGAACATGTTACGAAAGGGTAGAATTTCCTATTTACTGTGTGGGTTTCTAGGCAGGCATGCTAAGGGAAAATAAGTGGATTGATTTATTAATTTGGAAAAGAAGTATTTTTTCTTGGCTAAACAGCTACAATTGGTCTGACCAGTCAACTATTTGGAGCATCAGCCTGTATCATCAAGACATTAAGCAGTTATACAGCCCCTGCTCAGCAGTGGGGGGTTTGACACTGCAGAACTAGAGGCCTTTTAAGCTGAAAAGGTGCTGTTTAAAAAATATATTTTATTTCCTTTTTTCTTTATGGGGTGAAATTGCCTCCCTTTTTATTGAATAAAAGGGCGTATGGATCATACTGCTCTAGGTAGGTGAACAATAAACCGTGTATGAATTCTACAACCATCATGTTTACTCTTGGATAAGTAAACATCCTGTAAGGGAAATTGCAATAGTAATGTATATTACAAAGACTGTAAGTAAGGAGTCAGCATTTAGGGGTTTCTGAATAACCTACCACAACAGCATGTAGATACACAAGTATATAAATATTGTTCCAAAAGAAATTAATTTTCTTCTAAAACACTGTATCAATTTTTTCGTCTTCTTAGAGTAAGATCTTGTAGACAATGTTATGATGTCTAAAACATTCCATTTTAAAGAATGGATAGTCTGATAAAATTTTGATTTGATTACTGGTGTATTCATTTAACGTCTTGTCTGGAGCTGGGTTAATAAACTAACAATGCTTTGAATAAATCAACATTAATTTGCTAAACATTCTGCATGTTCTAAGAATATGAGAAAAAAAAAAGTAGTTTTCCATATTTACAGAAGGTTACAGCCTTGAAATTACATGACTTGGCACTATCCCTTAATTTCAGTCTTTGATCCTTTGAACAATTAGTTTCATAGGGAAATGGAGGTTGTGTGTGTGTATGTACATATATATGTGTATATACATATGTGTGTATATATATATATATACAACAATATGCATATTTCCATGTAAGCAATTACTAGACTATGCTGTGATCAAAGACCTTTTCTTTAGGTACCTGTAATAAATGCAAGTTTTATGTAGTAATCTACAAATATCAAAACAGGTTCTGCTAAAAGCCAAAGTCCAAAGCAGTTCAGCCCCAGGAGAATGCTGTGCATTTTTGTGGAATCAGGCTAGCCTATACAAGAAGGGAGTTATTAGAACAGTTTCTTTCCTTCTCTCTTTTTTTTAATAGTTTTTTTGGTAAACTCCATAGTTAGAAATTGTTCTGAAATACTTTCAGCTGCACAAAAGATTGGAAAAAGTTGCAACTGCTGCTGGAATTCATTCGCAGAATGCTTGTAATTCAGTCAGAATTCTTGGTTAATAAGTATCCTGAATTTGCTGGTGACACTATTCCTTTCTCATGTCTTCTCTTCCCTTCTACCTTCTCTTTCCCTTTTCATTGATTTCCTTGATTTTGTTCAGAGTTTGCTCTGGTCCTGCTGCCTACCCCAGCATTTTATTCACTAGTCCTCAGTACAGCCTCTTACTGCATAAAATACTGAGAGAAACATGCTGAAAGGCCACTCAGTTTTCACTCTATAGCCCATGTTACGTCAGGTATTTTAGCTTTAAGTTCCTTCTGCTCTTCATTCCCTCTCTACCTCTGTATTGCTCTTGGGAGAAGAACTATATATTTATTTTATTCTGATTTGAAAGGTAATGAATTCCCCCAAGTGGAATGTATTTTGTCCATGAGTGTAATTCCTGAGTGATCTTTCACTGTTCTTATCTCAACCTATTAACTTTTTTTTCCCTCCCCTGCCCAGATGAGGAGAGAAGTGACAGAGCAGCTTTGATGGGCACCCAGCAGCCAGACAGGGTCAACCTACCTCAAATCCTTTTCTCTCTGTGACCCTTAATTTGAATCAATCTAGCTGTTCCTCTATTTACTGCAGGCCAATTCCCCAGCTTTTCCTCTTCCAGAGGAGTGCACGATTGTGTATTTGTGTGTGTGTGTGTAACACATATATGTTTGTATATCTCCATTCTTTATTGCTTTTGAGAGTTTAATGTCCTAGATCTTTGCCCTAATGAGCTGTATGATAACATCTTCCATACTTACCAAAATGTTTCATGATAATCTGCTGTTGCACATTTCTCCTCTTAACTGTCCTCACTCCCTTTCGACAAATGATAGTATGAGACATTTCCAACAACATAGCTTGAGCCTGTAGATTGAGCTATGTGGGAGGTATAATGAGCCAAAACTAATGAAGAAAATGTTCCAAATATCACCAATAGAGTCACTGGTTTAGACTTCAGATTTCTAGTTTTGTATGACTTGTGGACAATGAGATTTCAGAGTCCTCTTTTTTGACAGGCACTGTCAATAAAAAAAAGGCTTAGCAACAGGAAAATAATTTCAATGTTCTTGTGCCAGACTGCCAGCAGTATGCCCAAAACTTTCCATGACAGACTCAGCCCCTGATCAAAGTAAGTTCAAGGTTGTGTAACACAAACTAAAAATTGGGCTGCTTCAATTATTTCAAGGGTGTGAGACAATAAAGCAGGTAAGGCTTCTTGCTCTGGCTCTAAATTCATGAGATTAAATGCCAATGGTTAAGTAATCATTTAGGCTTGTGCTTTAAAAATGATTGGATATGCATACTCCCCATGGTACTCACCCCTCTGCAATTGGCTGAAGATTACACCAGCTCTGCACATCACCTCAACTCAGGCAGTATTTTGTCATTTCAGAGGTGTTATCAGAGCAGCATTACGTGTTTGCATAGGAAGAAATATCTCCCCTTATAGAGTGAATTTAAGGTATAAGAGATGTGAGTTATACAGTTACTGTGGGCAATCATTTTTTTTCTCCTTATTACAAAGTTTTAGCTATTTTTTTGGAATACTTATCACAGAGGAACAGAATGTATTTGTAAAGCATGTCAAACTGTGTGTTATTCTCGTGGCAATGTAGCTGTACCACAGCCTGAGCTGATTAATACAACTGCACCAGGTCTAAGACCTTGTCTGGAATACATGTTCATGGAAAGTCCTGCTGAGTACATGGGATGCTTCATCCTTCATGCCTGAGAGGGGGAAGGGTCTTTTTCCATAATTTTTCTCCCAACATGCATTTACCTCAATTGGCCTTCACTGAAAATCTCACCAAAAATATTACTTTTCCCAGGATACTTTTCCTAGAAACATGTCACAAAAGAAAAATTGGTTAAGAATTCCATTGAAATGTTTTCTTGCCTTCCATGCTTTACAGACCTTATTCAAAATCTAGTTTAACTGTAAGACATTAATTTGTTAAGTTTTTAATTGCAACAGTTTTGTGCTCATAAATGTTCTACTACTCCCTCTTGGCCACTGAGTGCAAGCTGATCTCTTCAGAATATGCTACTCTATATATGTTACGTCTTAGAGAACATGCTTCCTGAAATCTCTTCCCCAAAACAATTTACATTTATTTATTGTTAGAAGGTTCAGATGGGATCTCTCAGAGTTTATTCGTCTGTGACAGGTCGTGTCTTGTGCCTTTTACATATGTCTGCAGCAGAAAATAATCTTCCCAGGTACCAATCAGAACCTCATAAATTTGTCTCATCCTCCCACTGTCTGATCTGATTCTTGTCTTACTCATCCAAGACAGGAAGGATTAGGCTGAAGAAATCCAGCCAGCAATGTAAGTATAAAGTCCATTTCTGGTTAAACTCTAACTTAGGCTTTCAAAAGGAATCCAGCCCCAAATTTAAGACTAAAATCTGTTTCAAATTTGTAACTTTTAGTATTTCTTTCACTTTCAACCAACTCTTGGCATATCTGGTTCCCTTTATGTGTCACAAGGGATATTGGTAAAGTGTTGCTGAGTTTTTGCACCCTAATGGGGGCTCTGGTTAATCTTTTCTAGTTTGAATAATGTAGAAGTTATGTCAGACGGAAAAGTAGGAGGTATATCCTATTCAGTGGCTCACTAGCTCACCTTGATACATGCATAGCAGATATCTTATATTGATACTGTAGCTATTTTATGACAAAGTATGAGCATATCAGTTTCAGTTTCTTGACATTTAGCGCTGAATATTAGTCCCACATGTAACTAAGAAACGTCTCTGTTAAACCTAGAAATTGGTTTGTGGCATTCCTGAACCACTGAGTTGCTCAGAGTTTATCAAAAGAAAGCTTCCTTCTGTGGCAGCCATGGGAAATATCTCAGGGAGGAGAAGGATCAGTAACAGATTGATGAGCTCTGCCCAGCAGTGAGATCATTTGACACCTTCCTTTTTCCCACACAGCTCTGAAAGAAAGAAAGAGAAGTGAGGACTGTGGTCGGTGAGAAAAGAGAAAACAGAAACAGTACTGCCTAGCACCATTTGAAAAAACGTGAACTCTGTCCCCTTCGCAAGATGAATGATTTAAAGTTCAAGAGAGTCTGTATACTAAATCATATCCCTACTCTCTCCTTGATGCCAGCCCTTAGGGAACAGCTGGCCTTAAATTTCTTGTCATTACTTCAGAGAAGTGGAGAAAAATTATCAGAGGAAGGGTAGGAGGACTTTCCCACTCATTTATCAGATGGGGTTCTCCTATGTGCCAGGGAAGCTGCTGTTTATCTTGTTCATGCCTTTTCTTGATCCCAGTTCTGACAGTCCAGCTTCCTGATTCTCTTTCTCATTTAATCTGGTGCTCATAATTCAGAAAAAATTAGAGTTCCCAAAAATGAAGAAGGCCAAGGTTATGTGTGTCTGTGCTGCTGAGTCAGTTCCCACATGCATTATTAGAAGATTTGAACTTATGATAAAAGATATGGTGGAACCCAAACCAGCAGAGTCAACTTTATCAGACCTTGACACCATCCAGGCAGTAATCCACAGATGTCCCAAGTATTAGCCCTAACTCAGTATATTTTTTTTCAGGCCGTCTATTCAGCTCAGTCTTTGGAATATTCATATCTTTCCTAGCATACCCTGATGGCAGGTCTTCTTAGAGCCCATCTAGCTCTTTTTATGTCCCTCTGGAGATCAAGCAACGAGGTCACTCACCGACCTAGTGCTTAACAGCTTCCTGACGCAATCCCAATGCCACAGGGCCATCAGCAATTAATTCTTACATGTAGAAAATGTTCTACTCCTTGAAAAACTCACTGCAGTTTTAGCAGACTTAACTGTGCATGCTCATGGCACAGCCAGCTTCCATAAACACCTTGGTAAAATCGGAAGTTCTATTATCAACAGTCTTTCTGGATGGATAAATGAGTCCCTGCTAACCTCATTCAGTACAACAAACTATGATCATGTCTATATATTAAGTCCTTTACCCCTTCAAAGATCGATATAGACCAATAAAGTATTTCTACTCAGATGAAAAATCAGGTAATAGGGCTCTATTTCAGCCACATAATTTTATACAGCTTAGTAATGACCTGTCTAAAGAGTTGTCCGCATTTCTATGGACTTGGTCTACTTTGCAAAGCCCACAGTGCTCGGGAAATCTACAGCAGCCATCTTTGGACAGGGTTAATAAAACATTATCATGAGGAAAAACTAAGACATGAAATCTCCCTTTCCTTATGGCATTTCCAATGGTCAGAGCCTTTCCTAGGCAAAGGTGGTGCCTGCTTCATTGTCACCACACACTGCCAGCTGATGCTGACAGCATTCTGTACCCAGTTACACGAGCTCATCGGATCTATGAGGCACTGGCAATTCATCAACAGTATCCATCCACTGCTCCTCTAAATATCATTGTACCCTCCTTCACTATTCAACATGAAATAATTCATGTGCCAGCTTCTTTATCTACTAACTTTTTGTGTGATCCAAGATGCACTCGAAATAGCATGCAATAAATCCTTCTTTAAAGATAATTCCTTCCTTCTTCCAGCCATATATTTTGGGCAGAATATCTGAGTAACAGAAAAATTGTCTCAGTGGTTACTAGCTATCCATCCCTCATTCCTTCCAGAAACTATCTCAACCAGTGCCATCAAGCTCAGCAGTAAAATGAGAAGCCACCTCGGTAGTCCAAACTTTGTAATAGATTCATGGAATATTACAGGATTTACCTGTTCTGGGCTGAATCAATTCAACAGTGGATGAGAATACTGTTCGAGGAGCTTTTGCAGAGGCTAAACAATAGTGGGTTTGAAGCTAAGGCAAAACCATGCCGAGGAATGAAAGAGGAGTCTGTGCAAGAGAAAGAGACTCAGCTAAATGTTGCAGCAGGTGGCCCAGACTGGAGACAGAACTGAGACTGGCCAGATAAAGTGATTGCAGCAAGACAGAGGTCTGTGACAGAGTTGGATTGCTTGGGAATGGTGCAGCAGGTTGAAATTGTGGAAAAAAACAGGACAGTTTCAGACTCTTCTGAAGCTGAACCTGGAACAGACCCCAGAACCCCAATGTGCCATAAATATGCAGCCCCGTGCTTCCCTGCAAGAATTGATTACTCATAGCCCAGTCAGCAGATATGAAGAGAGAAGACCTGCCCTCTGGGTGAAAACTGGCTGGGAAATTTCAGCTTCCAAACTGCAACAGGTATTGGCTGAGATTGTATAGAATGTGCTTCCGCAAAGGCTCATAAATATATCAATAGTGGGTGGATTTTCATGGGTAGATTTACAAACACATACTTGACACAAGAGCCATCATTCCTCCAGATCTCAAATCACTTCTCTTGAGCAAACAAGGCTAGAAGTTTTCTTAGAGAAGATGATCAAAATAATTTTAAGTGCTGAAAACATTTTTAATCATAATTCTTGGAAATTGATGGCAATTTTTGGCAGAAATTTTTAAAAAATTATCCCAGCTTGGAAAACTTCCACTCAAATGGTCAAACTTTGGCAAAGTCATTATGAAACAGCCTCCAGCTCTTTATGAGAATGTGTCAGACAGCCTTAACAATAGGCAGTGTTATCAGCTGGGCTATATAATGCATAGCTGTGTGCACATATGCTGATATAGCTAACTATTGAAGACATTCCTGTTTATGAAAGGATTTACCCTTCCTGCACAGATCTGAAGTGAATGCATGATGGTCTGTAGTGCTAGGAAAGTTTTTATTGGCAAGTGTATGATATGACTGCATTACCTACATGTGGCAAAGCCACAACTGGTTTTCAAACATCATGCCAACACAGACTCTAAGCCAGAAAATACCAATGTGTTTTTTGTCTCCATCACATACTTTAGAAATTGTTTAGACAGTTAAGTTTGTGGGGGTTTTTTGGTTTTTATAAGTACTCTATTTTATGTCTTTCCTTTTTATAACTTTCTTCAATGAAGGAAAGGTAACTTTGATCCTTAGGCACATGAATATCAAACAAAATGTATATTTTTATTTGAATAAAAATATGCTAATTTTAAGATCTGACTTCTGTGACTTACCAGAGCACAGATCAAACACTGTGTATGAACTCGTCGTGGGATGCTGAAGTCTGTAGCTATGGTGATCCTTCAGCCTCCTAAATATTTAAAAACAAAGATTCGCTTCTCTCTGATGCACTGGCAAAGGAAAGGGAAAGATTATATGTCTGAAGCAAGAAAA
This sequence comes from Melanocharis versteri, assembly GCA_013397845.1. NCBI lineage: Eukaryota > Metazoa > Chordata > Aves > Passeriformes > Melanocharitidae > Melanocharis > Melanocharis versteri. The sequence goes on from VZTG01009883.1 coordinate 2,064,892, forward strand.
CAAGAAAATTCTGTAGCTATGTAATCTGGCTGCATATTATGGGATCATAAAAATAAAATATCCTTGGATATTCTCATCTAGATAGTAGAAGAAAATAAATGGCTCTGATTATGTTGGTGAGGGAGTTGGACAACAACAGAGTCTTACTGCTCTGGACTCGTTACTCATGAAAAGTTGCAGTGCAAATAGGCCCTATCATGTCAAACTATCAAGACTTCTTTAGACTTCTCTCTGAGAAAAGAAAAATCCCTCAGTATAAGATTTCAAAGTACATGTCACCTAAACTGATAAAGCAATACTGGAGAAATGCACGTAGGAGATCACAGAGGCATACTGTTTTTTGCAAAGGCAAATCAATAGATGCACACAGAGGCAGGGATTTTTTGGTTTCCATGTATCTTCATAATTAACTAGATAAAAAAAAAAAAGGGGGAACCGATTGTTGTTTCAATGTCTGTTAGCTACAGTGAGATTTTTCCATTTTAGGTACTGTATTTAGATTTCCAGTGCAGCTACCCTGCCAAATGTTCATCTAAACATCTTCATTAGAGTAAAAACCTTCAGATAGTCAGAACGTCCTGTCCACAACACTGAAATTACTTTCCTTTTTTGTCTCTTGTCATGTACGAATCTATCTCCAAGGTAATTCATAGAATCATAGAGTGGCTGAGATTGGAAGGGACCTTAATCTGGTTCCAACCCCCATGCTTTGGGCAGGGAGACCTTCCACTAGACCATGTTTCCCAAAGACACGTCCCACCTAATCTTAGAAACTTCCAGGGATAGGGCATCCATAGCTTCTCTGGGCAACCTGTTGCTGTGCCTCACCACCCTCACAAAAAAGAATTTCTTCCTAATAGATAATCTAAACCTACCCTCTTTCAGTTTAAAGCCATTGCCCTATTACTATATGCCTTTGCAAAAAGTCCCTCTCTGGTTCTCTTGCAGCCCCCTTTAGGTACCGGAAGGTTGCAATAAGGTCTCTCCAGAACCTTCTCTTCTCCAGGCTGAGCAACACAACTCTCTCAGCCTGTCTTCTTGGGAGAGGTGTTCCAGTCCCCTTATCAACTTAGTGACCCTCCTCCGGACTCACTTCAACAGGTCGATGTCCTTCCTCAGCTGGGGACCCTAGAACTGGATGCAGCACTCCAGGTGAGATCTCGTGAGGGTGAAGCAGAGGGGTAGAATCCCCTCCCTTGACCTGCTGGCCACTCTGCTTTTTATGCAGTCCAGGACAAGCTGGGCTTCCTGGGCTGCAAATGCACATTGCCGGCTCATGCTGAGCTTCTCATCCATTGATAGCCCCAAGTCCTTCTCCTCAGGGCTGCTCTAAATTCATTCTCTACCCATCCTGTACTAGTGCTTGGGATTGCCCTGACCCAGGTGCCTGACCTTGCACTTGGCCTTGTTGAACTTCATGAGGTTCACACTGGTCCACCTCTAAAGCCTGCCAAGGTCCCTTTGGATGGCATTCCTTTCCTCCAGTGTGTGACTGCACCACACAGCTTGGTGAAGTCACCAAAATTCCCAAGGGTGCACTCAATCCCCCTGTCCATATCACCAGCAAAGCTATTAAATGGTGCCATTGGTTCCAATACCAATGCCTGAGGAACATCGCCCACCACTGGTCTCCTCGTGGATGCAGAGCTCTTGACTTCAACTCTTTGAATGAGAGTCTTCCTTTTTTCCCCTTTTGTAAGTGGGAGTTATATTCCTCCTTTTCGAGTCAGTGGGAACTTCACTGCCACAACTCTCAAATATGATGGACAGTGGCTTAGCCACTTCATCCACCAGTTCCTCCAAGACCTACGGGTGCACTCATCAGGTCCCATGGACTTGTGGACCTTCAAGATCCTTTTATGGTCTTGAACCTAATTTCTCTTACAGTGGGCTGCTCATTCTCCCAGTCCCTGCCTTTCCCTTCTGTGACTGGTGTGGCTGGAGTAGTTGATGGTGAAGGCTGAGGAAAAAAAGCTATTGAGTGCCTTAGCCTTCTCCAGGTCCTGGGCAACCAGGTCTCCCATTTTTTCTTGAAGAGGGCCCATATTTTCCCTCATCTTCCTTTCATCACTGACATACCTACAGAAACTTTTCTTGTTCACATTTCAGTGTCCTGCTTGGCATTTTTATTTTTTCTCTACACGTTCATTGCAGGCTTTTAAATACAGCTCTGTACTAAAAAACTTGGTCTTCATTGTCCAGTTCAGCTCAATTGAAACTGTTCTTGGAAAAAATCATTTTCTTCCAAGATACTTTCTGTGTTCTATGATGCTTTAATTTATTTTTTATCTATTTTATTTATTATTGCGATTTGCTTTCTCGAGCATTGCCTTGAGCACCTTGGAGGGGTTGGAAGTTGGTGGCTGTGTAAATAAACCTAGTATTATTCCAGATGTTTGTTTCATTTGAGGGCCAAATTCTGCTCACAATTAGACTAGGGAAATCCTGCTGTCTCCTGTGTGATTGCCACAGAAAAAGGAAAGCAGGCACTGGCCGTCAGTCTCTTTTTTAGTAATTTTTTGTTTATCTCACATCTTTACCATTTGTTATGTAAGACAGCCTTTAATTTGTAGACAGGCTACTAAATTTTATTTTACTAAAGTAATTATTTATCTTCTCTCAAGACTCCATTCTGCCTGTGCACTGATGTCCTGTTAATCCTTTCTATTATAGACATTTAGCCTATTTAAGTTCCTACATCAGACACCCAAACTCTATATTCTGTACCAAGAGCAAAAAGACTGCTCCAAATCTAAAGAACAGGTAGCAAAGATACATAGAGAATTTTAGAGGGGCTGAAGTAACCTCAAAGTCTTACTGGGGGCCATTTTACAAAATTCTTTACAAGTTAAATCTTCAGCAGTTATTCATTCACTTCTTTCACACGGTACCTGTATTAAAGTTCTATTCTTTTGCTTATTCTGTGGTTTCTGTTTCCACTTAAATTATTCTAAAAGCAGCTCTTTAAAGTACTTTCTCCCCTAAGTAAGAGCCCTAAATATTGAGTTCCCAGATGAGGTGTTGGACCAGTGCCATCCATGCCATTCTCTTCACAGGCGAGAGTGGCAAGTTCTCAGAATATGCACCAGGCAGACAAATGTACAATTCACTAAAAATATTTTAAAACTTCAGAACACACCTTTTGACCTCTTTAGAGCAGAAGCCTTGACTCTATACCTCTAGAGTAACTGGAAAGATATTATTTCTGTCTAAATAATAGTGCTGGATATTCAGATCCAAAAATAAATGCTCTAAAGTGGAAAGTGCCTGTCACACAAGAATCCTGCCAAGAGGCAAATACTCAAAAAAGATGGGAAACAGAATTCATTATTTCTTGCATAGTGTATAAAATGATTCTGTATTAAATGAAAAATAAGAGCAATAATTGCTACCATTCATATTATCATTTATGAAAAGGTAGTTTGTTGTCAGCAAAAGTTACATAATAATTATAAAAATAACTCTAGTATCAGTTTTAAAATAAATTTTTCAAAGTATTTTGATCCTTTCCAGAAGGAGTCCACTATACTGACAAACAACTTTTGCTCTGTTTTTGTCCAAGTGTTGTATGAGGTGGGAAAGGAGCAGTCCTTCCAACAGACTTTTGGTTTGACACGGACTTTGTGGATGCTGAATGTTTCCCAGGATCCAAAAAGTGATTATAAAAAGTTATGAAGAAAATGCCCAGAACAGTGGTTTAAATAATGACACCATATCTATCTCAACCAGTCCCTATGACCAAGATTTTCAGAAGCTGGGAGTTTATACCAAGTGAGTGTGTTTTCATAAGTAACTGTCAGATGTCAGACGTGGGGCCAGTCAGTACTTTGGTTTGGTTAGGTAGGTCATTCTGACAAGCACTGCATCTTGGAAAACAATTAGATTCAAACTAGGCAAATGTAGTTTAAATCTGAGCTTGCAATATGTAAATCTTCTCAATCAAGTATTTATCTGGAGTACCTTACCCTCCTGAATGCCCCCCTGTACCGAACCTTAACTCCACTTTAACTCATAGTTGAAAATGTAATAAAAAATTTTCTTACATCTCGAAGAGGTTGTCCTTCTTTTTAAAGACCACTGTGTTTTGCCTACTTAGCTTCTAAATCAAGCTTCTGAAGAATTCAAAATGAAGTGTTTAAAATGCAGGCAACAGTATTTAAGATGAGAAACAGAGCTGTCAGGGAACCAGCAACAGGGCATATTAACATGTCACTAAGTAAAATGTTCTTTGCTAATTAAATGGATAAATAAATAAATGGAAAATACTATGTACAAGATGTCCAGCAGAAAGCCTTTGCACCCAGAGTAAATTACTGCTTTGAGGTTACATATAAAAATATTTGTGAAACAAAAGACCTGAGCTGTGCCCTGAGCAGAGTCCTGCCAAGTCCCACTGTGTAGCTGAGGAGGGCAGTGACTGCCACAGTTGTCATACATGATTTAAACTACAGTGTATCTTCCCCTGTATATCACTTGTGTAAGATCACTGAGGCTCCTGCATTACCAGTGACAAATATGGGTATTCAGAATTCAATTCTCAGGTAGCATGAAGTTAGCGGCCAGGAAATCTCCTAGGCATGAGGGGTGACAGCCACAGAGGGAGCAAATTCAAAGGAAAACAACACTAGGAAGATGGCTTTGTAGTATATCTTTTTCCTTGTGCTCACACAGAAAACCTTTACTTCTCCTGAAGAGGTGGAAAGAAGAAGGATAATAAGCAGCTTATACTTAAGAAATACTGGGTTTATAGTTACACCCACCAGAACTTCAATTTCCTGTCCTCTCTAGCAGAAAAATGAGACAGGCAGCAATCAGAAGATACAGAAAAAGCAGGTTCACAGGAGAAACTATTAGGAGGAACTTAGAGCAAGAATGTGTGTTTAGTTAGTATGTTACTGTATGTCAATGTACATACATATTCCAAATAACCAAAAGGTAGAAAAAAATTTAAACAGGCCTTAGAAAGCAACCTGGGAGCTCCAGCACAACCTACCTTTTGCAAAGCTATTGTGCCTTAAATAGCACATCATGCTGCATAAGCTCACAGGAGGAAAGTGCATATGTTTCGCATTTGAGGTTAATTACACGAAATTACAGCTGTTCCATGACCATAGGAATTAATGTTTGATTTTCAGTGGCTTCATGTCTTGTGGCTGGCTGAATGCTTTATTGAGTAAGGCTGTCTAGTAGAAAGCAATTTTGACTAACAAGTGAATTTACCTGGTGGCTGATAAATTTCAAACTCATAGTTCACACTTTCCTCATATTCAAACATCTCTCTCCATTTCTTCCTAACCCATCTCATTTCTAGTCTGAATGTAACTATCACTATAAATGATTCTGCCTGGTTTTCAGCAAATGTAAATGTCAGGATTGCTAGTGAATGCTAATAGCCCCACAAAGCAAATTAACAGTTGCAAGCCACATTCATTCAGATCCAGGCATTTACTGAAAATTAATTTATCTGCCTAACTCATTACATCCAAGCAAGACCTGAAGTGTTGTGACTAGCAAATACTGGAAGTCCTATCACCTTTATGCATTTATTGCACATTATAGGTCGAAAAGCAAAATGACACCAAATGACTTTGCATGGGAAAAAGACCTGGCATAATACCAGTTATAAAATCTGCCAAAATATTGCTTTGTTTAAATTGGCCTAATGCTTTTCAGACACTAATATCTTTGACTGATGTCCCTGCCAAGAAGATTATGAAGTGCTGAGTTGTTTAAGAACACTGTATCTTGATTTGCTTTAGTAGCTTTACCTTTTGAAATGTGGTAAAATTTTCTAATGTTAGAATAAACATATGAGTAGAAGAAGCATATAGCTACAAAAAAGAGAATTCACCATTGTTCTTTGAGTCAGTCATCATAAAGGTTTGGACAGCTTGGGGCAGGCTCTAATGAGAAAGATAAAGTAGTCCAGGTTTATCCTTTTCCTCTCTCTGATAAGTGTTTGGTCAAGGGAAAAGCCCATACTTTCTTCTTGTAAACACTGTAACACAGTTTCCCTAGCTTAATGCAAAAAAAAACCTGCTCCAATAAACTTGAAAATTGTTCAAGTCAGAAAGGCTTCTGTGAATATAAAGGTGTGTTTTTAAAATCATGTGTAACTCCTTTTTCTCTGGAGTTTAAAGGCCAACCTGTAGCACTATTTCTAGAGTTTAAACACATAGTAGATGTTTCCTTTTAATTCATTCTAACTAATTATTAATCTCTGCTATCGAATTGTCTCTAATTCATACCGCAATTATATTAGTGCTAATGCTTTTACCTCAATTAAAACCTCACACTATATGTGTGTTTATCAAAACTAAAAATTCTGTCCTATTTATAACTGGAAAACTGAATTTGTAAGTAAGTTTCATGCATCAGCCAGTCAAGAAGTAGTACATGACTTGTGTAACTATTGAAAGACAGTGAATGGGAACTTTGGATTGAAATACCATGTATAATCTGCTTTTAGTAATCTTTGCAAAGGGATTTCTGCAGAAAATGAGAATCAAATATGGTCATATGACTATACTTTGACTTATACTGTGGGTTTTTTCTGTTTTCCCAGTTGAAATTCGGATTTCATTTTTCTGTGCTCAGTTACATCCAAAGATTCCATTAAATTATGGCATTACTATTACATATAAATTTTTAGTGTAAGTATCTAATATTTTTATTATTTATCTTGAACGAAACATTTTTGATAAATCTTTCTGAGATCTTTTACCCTTTGCGACCTTTGCAATCAAAAGAAATAGCATCTATGACACCTAATGGGGTTTGAAAAGCATCTGTATGCAAAAGAGAGATGTGGTTAGCCTGCCAGCCACATAAAATTGACATACTTGTTCATTTCTTCTCTTCTGATAGTAAAAAAGGATTAATCACCACCTCCATGAGGTCAATAATGAAGTCTATGTATTTTAAAATAGTAAATATTGTCTGATTCTAGTACCCGCTGATGAGAAACCTGCAAGCAGGAGTGCTGAATAAAAGCAGCTGACTGGAAACACATTTTCTCAGATAAACTCCACACTATAATTAATTATAATTCTGTTCACTATATTGCAGTTAATGTAATCAATTATACTAGATATATTAATGAGTAATAACAATTTAAGATCATTTCAGATTTCAGAGTCCTCTTCCTTGGAAAAAGGTTCCAGCTACATGAAATCTCCTTTACTATATTTTGACGGTTAATATTAAGTTTTTTAATATTTAGAAATGTTAAGGCTTAAATTTATTAAGGAGCATATCTACTGAAAGGGTGAAAAGACACATCAATCTCAGACTGAAGAATTGCATCTCTGATATGCAATGCTCAATAAGAGTTGTCGTAGGGCTGCCACGCATGAGGAGGAGTTGCAGAGTAAGCACATTCAAACACAAAATAGTGCAGATAACCCCAGACTAGGCAGCAGCTCACAACTCCAGGAACCATCAGAATCATGGAAGCTCCTCTAGAAAAGAAAGCCTGCCCCAAGACAAAACTGACGCACTGTAAGGCAGCCTTGGTAAGTACTAAGCCTCACTGGGAAGGTAGGAAACAAAGGCAAAGTTTTAGAATGTTGGGCAGGGAATAGGTGGCCAAAATGAGTTAATAAAGGCTGTGGTGTAGGAGTGACCTGTCTTCATGTGAGATATTTTCAAAGATTTTACACACTTTTCAAAGGCATGTGTTTCTCTAGCACACACTGGTAGCGAAAAGGCTATGCCATTCTGCTTTTGAGTATCTGTCTTCCAAACTTCTGGAGCTTAATTCAGCCAGATTTTTCTGAAATCTCCCTAATTATAGGACAAGGCTTTTATAGTGAAAGTGAGATCTTTAAAAATATCCATTGCTTCCAAAACATACGCCTCCAACAGTGCTCTTGGCCCAGAAGAAAGAAATGGGATATCCACTAGTAAACATGCATATGTTTTATTTAATCTAACAAAATACAGCGAAGTTGATATTTTCCAAGGTATCTTGAGAATTTTAAGTTTTCACTACAATTACCACTAGGCCCTATCTAGAGAGTAAGAAAGGGATTATTATTTTGGCTTGTCAGATTTTAAACTGGCATGATTAAAATGTGACTTGAATAGAAATGGGGGGATTCTTTTTCTTTATGATTTCTGACATCATAAGCCTCTAATTCAGCAAATTTCATAAGCATATACTTTCTTTGAGGTATATCACTAGTCCCACTACTCATAGGTTTAAAATTAAAGACATGTTTAAATTCTATTTTGGCTGAGACCCTAAATTAAAGCTGATTCCAGTTAAATGGTTGAAGTCACACTGAGCTACTAAGAACAGAGACAGACTCTTGTTTAAGCTTCCTGAGCCCTGTTGAACTGAGACTCTGATGTGTCTTGGTATTAGATTCAAAGCTGGCATAGAAAATCTAACTTAGTTTTGCTCCTAGCTTCCAGTTCAAAGGCATCATTCTTCTGTCTCTTTTTAAATACTTCAAAAACATGCAGACTCCTCTTAATCAAATTAAAATATGGCAGTGTCATGTAAAGGGCGTTTTCTGAGAATTACTCCTGTCATCAAATACTAACATTACAACACTAGTATTGCACTCAGTGTTATACAGAGAAATGTGAGTCCTGAAGGGCCAAATTCTATTTGTAATCACATTTAACATGGAGCCTGGAGGAAAGGTAGTGTTCTGGGATGCTGCAGAACAGCTGGGTAAAAGAACATTTGGGTTTTATTTTGTCACAGTTTGATATTTAGTACAAATTTGGTCTCTGCTGCCGAATTCTGACTGTTCAGGCTTTTCTAATATTAATATTCAAATTATTTTAAAATTAAAGTTCATCTCTCAAGAAGTACAACATAGGAAGCTATAATTGTATTTAAACAACTGGGTTTTGATGCACGTGAACAACCGAGGCAGCCTAACTACATCTCTACACACACAAATCCCTAGTTTCCAGATGAAAACATAGTAAACAGTACATGCAAATGAAAAAAGTGTAATGCAGGGATCACCCACCCAAATTTCTCAAAACATGGCCTCAGACGACAAAAGAAGAAAAAGACAGAAGACAAATGCAGGAAAAGGCTTTCAATCTGTCTTCTCCAAGTTAAGGGTTCTGTTTCCCCAGATGAAGACAAAGAAGCCAAAAAAACCTCAATCCTAAGTGTCTTGGTTTAGCTGTTTGTCAGGGAATTCCATGTTTGCTTTACAACAGTTGAAAATATTCACAATATTCAACTTGTTGTAACTCTGGGAAAAAAGCAGGAATAAAAAAGCACTTGGTCTGAAGGATAAATCCGAGATCCTGACTGGTTTAAACAATACCTCTGTGCTCCTGCAAAACTTTAATGTTTTTCCTCAGTCAGTGTCTGTCTACTCAATTCCAAACATTTAAAGATAAGAACTTAAATATTTTCATCTCAGACCAGGATAAAAGGTGAAATACCAAACTTCTACTGAGCAAAGATTCAAAACTTTTGACTCAAAAATTTCTCTATGGCTTATTATTTTGCTATTTGGGGGATTTAACAGTTCCATGATTAAGTTTTTGGAATGACCTGATATATTCAGTCGGTTTAACAGTGAACAAGTATCTGGCTTATGATAAATATAGATTTATTATTAATATAAATACCAATCCAGAATCAAGATTCCATCACATTAGCCATTGAACCAATAATGTCATAACATCTTCCCATCAGAACTTACAGCCAGTATTAAAGAGTTAGGTGAAATACACACATAAAAGGAAACTGGGGCAGGAGAGTAAGGCTGTGGAGGGAAAGAGTGAGTAAAATAAAATAATAGAAATTTAACAAAAGTTCACAAGCCTTGGCTTGTCACATTAGACCCTTCTCCTACACTGAAACCTTTAAATTGCAAATCTTGTAGTGAATGAGCCTTCACTAAAAGGACGGGTTTTGGGTTCTTTTAAAGCAAAGGCAAACATCACCAAACCCCAATATTTTTACACTGCAGAAACCAAGCTAAAAAGTTCCATAGGTTGCAGAAACAGTGCCACTATGTAAACATATTATATCACTGCTTTCCTACCCAAAATAAAAGGCAGACAAAAAAGATGAACACATAAAGACATATATAGCAATTGGTTACATACTGTGACTGAACTAAATATGCTTTTCTCCCATTTTATCAACTTGGGTTGGAAGGCAGCACATCAAAATCTACCTCACTGTCAGCTACAAGACCATGCTTGGTGCAGTGGAGCCACAATATTGTTTAGTCAGACTAGATATAGTAAAACTATGCAAGATGAGAGAAACCTGGGGTGCTGTACACACCAGCCCCAACATGGTGGTTAAACTCTGCCTATACATGCAGTCTATGCTAAGAGAAAAGGAGCACGTATACATCAGTGTGGTAGTATTTTATAATCACCTCAGTATATGGAACTAAATCTTCCTGAACAGCTTCTGACAGCACAAAATAACCATGTTAAGGAAAGGCAGTTTCAAGGACAGAGTACATAGAAAAAAAAAAGGTCGACAACTACACTGAAAACGATTAAAATGCTGCCATGGATGTGAAGACTTTTCTGAGTAATGCCAGGAAGACTGGATATGTTCCCATCCAGAGTTGCTCAGAGCTGCAAATTTTTTAAGCACAACTCCCTAAGGAATAAAACTTGTAAGATAACTGGTAGAATAACAGTGAGAAAAAGAACAATATATTTGCAAGTGCTGGGAGTGGAATTGCCATTAACATTTGCCATCCTTTTAATATGTCAAGTTTATACTTTGTTCCCTAATCTTACTAAGAATTTCACGAACAAGTGTGAGACTTGAGTGAAGAATGGTTGTATTTGATCTGTTGACTACTGCGTAAGAGTAAGATAAACAACGGACTATTAAATATGTCCTATTCCTCCTTTAACTTTTGCATGTCTGCCCTCTGTGGTGCCAATATAATTTGCACTACAAACAAACAAATTCAAGAAAGGTTATAAAAAAAAAATTAGAGCAGCAAAAGTAGAGCTGAGTGGACTCCTAACTCCAATAACAGAATGTCAAGCCTTGCCATGAAGGCACAGGTTACCACTGAAGCTGAAACACTCCAGACGTACAGGAAATGCTTACAGCTGAAATCAATGAAGTGTGCTCTCCCAGATCCTGTGGGATGCATGGCCTGCCAGGAAAGCCCTAGCTGTAGTGAGGCTGAAGGAGTCAATCTGACCACATGAACTCTACCTCCATCAGAAAGCCAGTGGTTCTGCTCTCAACCATCTGAGATTTGGATGGAAAATGAAAGCAGAGGAGGTGGGAAAGGGTGTTTTCCTATTCTATTCTTCCTTGCTTGCTCTTTTTTTCTCTTTTTCTCCTACGCATTTCATCTTTTGTAACTGTGCTGTAAAACCAACAAAAGAAGCTGAAAACTGGTACACATATCAATGCTGGCTCTACATCCTTAGCTGGCCTATTAGAACATAGGCTGCGCTTGAGGTCTTTTGCTCATGAATGTCTGAGTCAGCACCTTGGGCAGATGCTCCATTTTCTGACTTGTTTCTCTTTCCTGACTTCTTCTTTGAACATTTCCTTCTGTGGTCCACTAGGAAACACGATAAGAGTGAGTAGCAACAGAAAACCTAGGAAGTCCAAACCAGCTCAATTATCTTCTCTTTTTATCCAGAAGAACTATTGCTGTTTTTCATATAATCAAAAAGACAGTTGAAGAAGGGAATTTCCCTGTAAAAACTCACAGCAGATAAAAGGGAGAGGGATAATGTCTAGTTGCAGGTTTTACTCAATATTGCAGGCAATTTAACCATTTTCCCTTGGGTCTGTAATCAAAAGATAGATTTTTAATGGCAGTAATTACAATGGGAGTTTGCCAGCAACAACTTGAAACAAAACCCAGACCATGCTTCACTGTTTATGTTGTAGCTGTGAACGTGGGTTATGTTAACATCTTATCTTTCGTTGGGCCCCAGACACCCTACCTTCGACTCAACACTTAGGTTACTATTGCTAAATAAGAGTAGAAATAGTCCTTGCTTTCTCTAGTTTAATATCACCATATTAGAGCACATCCTGAACTCCTTATAGCTGTGCTAAGTTTTAACCATTTGCCCATTTGACACATTCCCTGCTGTGTGTACCTCAGAGACTTTTGCTGGGGAAAATGTCAGCTAAGGCGCTTCAGCCACTTCTAAGAAATAGATTTCTAAGAATTTTGATTAAAAAGTGTTGAGACAAGGAGTGAGGCAAGATGTGATACTGAGATGACTGGGCAAGAGCCCAAAGGGCATGGATCCCATGCAAAGAAGTGTAAGCAATTACATTATTTATCATAATGCACACTCATAAGGAGGTTGAATTAAGGTGGCAAAGGGAACTTGCAATTCTTGGACTTCATAATTTATGAATGCTTGACTTGGAATGTTAATATTGATATTTTAATGTGCTGTTTTGGTATTTACTATTTTCTAAGACATTGCTGTTACAGAAAGAAACAAAATACCTCTCTTCATTGTGAAAAAGAGCCATTTAGGAGGTTGTGAATCTTTATATAGAGTTCAACTTTTATCTGAAAATGCCATGTCCACATATCAGTTCACTATATTGAGAATGCATGCATGGTTAACAAGCTACTGAGGAGTGTAGGGCCACTTGGAAGCAAACACAGAAGTACAATATTTCTGATATACTCTCTCCAGAATAGGGGATCAGTCTTGTATACATTTTTATATAAAATTAAATTATTAAAAAAAAAAAGGTGAGACTTTAGTTTTTTGCATGTCTAACAGAAATCCTATAAAACAATTCGTAAATTATGTCCCTACTTAAGTAAACTTTTGATGGATCTAGGCAATTTGGCATGCCTTTTGTTTATAAAATAGAACCTTGAAAAGCTTCCCATGTTTTTGGAATTACATGGTTAAACAAAAAGGCAATTCCTTTTTCCAGAATGTTGCCTTTCTCATTTATTTCATAATCTACTTACACTATAGAGAACAAAAAGGGCACAATATTTTTGTGTCTAAAACCAAATGAGAACACAGTCCCCATGGGACTGAGCTTCTCCAATTTCCACTCATTGCAGGGGACTTAGCATTAAAGAATCAAACAAAAAAAGAACACCATGGCATTTTCAGGAACAAAAAATGAAAGCAACATCTTTATTCCATTCTCCTAAATGGTTCATTTTCACTAGGGACAGAGTGTTTTGTTTCTATATCAATATGCTTTGTTATTAAAGACAGAGAGATGTAATTTATCATTTAATAAATAAAATCAAATCTCTAAGGAAATAGTATTCAAAATGTGGATTAACAGTGTAAGGGAAACAGAAAAATCTAGGGCAGTATTTTGTGACAGGAACACTAATGCAAATGCATTTTCCCTTCAGCCTCATGTCAGATCCACTGACTTCTATGGGTGATCATTTTCACAGCTCTGAAATCTTTTCTAAAAAATCATTTCCACTCAGTAGATGTGTTTAATACTCTCAGTCACAGGAGTGCAATATTAAATAGTTGACCAGTAACAGGATAGATTAACTGTTAGTGTTTTGGCAAAGACCAGAATTAAAAACAGAAACTCCACCACTGATAAATACCTGAATAATTGATTTTTACTCTACTAAATACTTTGAGGGGGCTAAAGAATAATGAATTTGGTTGTGTATGCACACCTTGGGACAGGCATCTGAAATAAATAATATTTGCAAAAATATAGACCCAGTGTAGCTTCACTAAGTTCTGTGTCTATCCAGAAAGAAATTCTGAAGGTCTGACGTACTTTTTTTCCATTTTCCATGGTTTTGTGAATGTCTTTGTCAGAACACAGAAGCTGCTGTCCTGTTGAGACAGCAGCAGCAGCTACAAGTGTTCCTCAATACATGCCTTGGTGAGCTGAACAGAAGTCTGGTGTACATTGCACAGGACAGATCCTATTTGTCTTGACTATGTAAGTGTTAATTATTCCTTGTGCTTCTCTTCCCTCTCCTCCCTTCTATCTCCAGGACCAAAGAAATCAGAGAAATGCACCCTTGCCATTCCTCAAAGAAATGAATCCACCAACCAGGCCACATAAATGGTTTTACCTCACATGCCAGAAACAAAGAGCGTAAGGCTCTCAAGAAGGCCAGATTCAGGAACTCCTCCAAACTTCCCACACATGAGTTAAAGTAGTAATGGCCAGATGAGCACAGGGTGATGAACAACCAGTGAGCCAAATGCAATAAACAGCTTCCAGTAGCATAAGAAATTGTGAAATGGGTAAAAAGAAATCCAAAGAGACATAAAGCTTCTGTGGTTTCCAGTGATCTTAGTTCAGAGTGCTACTGCAAGAAGGAAGTGCTTATTGTTTTCTTATCTTCTTAAGGACCTTGAGGCTTCACAATTATGCCATCGCCTTCCACAAAATCTACCTGACCTGGCGCAGTTTGCCACTAAAATGGCTAAAGTAGAAATATCATCAACTTCATTTTTTTCCCCAAAGCACTTTGGTTTTCAGACCACTAGGATCCTTGCTAGACAGCCAGGAACACTGAACCACTATCTGCTCATGGAAGTTACATTCCTGCCACATTTAATACCACACATTATTCCACAGTATATGTGTATAGAAAATCTAGGTGCCATCATGCCTGTAACTCTCTTGCTATGCTGAATGCTTTTTGTTATTCCATGGTTTTGCAGAGTGGTGTTGTACATGGACCTCTTAGAGCCTTTAGTGCGAAATCTATCTCAAAGGCAGATAGTAGTATATTCCTGTGTCCACTGCAAGCTGAAAGATAAATTATGTATCTCACTCTCAAGTCTCTAGTGTTTTCTGAGCTGCTCCGTTTATCTCATCTGGTGTCCAACTTCAGCAGGAAAAGGGTACATCTCTCCTATGGGTCCCATATAGTATCGGCCAGTGTCATTTGGATGTCTGAGATACCACAGAGAAACCCAGATGTTACATAGGTAACTAAATGAATCCTCAACTGACTTTTAGAAACATAACATTGAAATGTTTGTCATTCGTGAGATTCTTTTTTTCGTTCATTTCAGCCTTAGTCCCGTGTTCCACTCTCCCATTACTCCCGTGCTGCACTCTCCTATTACTCCCATCTCTTCTTCAGATAATTTTTCCCTCGTATCTAGGGCCTAACTTCCAGCAACTGGCCACCAGTTCAAGTTAATGTGAACTACTGTCCCAGATCATACAATTGATGTGTGTGTGTGTCTCTCTTCGGGTACCAGTGGAGTGCTGACCTAGGCTGTGAATGCCTGTGGGAGTTGCATGTTCATGCTGCCTCACAGAGGGCAGTGCAGGCAGACCCGAGCCCAGAGGCTCTGCCCACCCTGTCAGCTGGAGTATGGCCTGAGAGCAGGGTAAGGTATAGGTCACATTGGGTACAGTTCACAGATACTGACCCAAAGCCAGCCAGACCTCTGCTGTCTTGATTACGAGCCCTTTTTGCTTTTGATAGTACACTGGGAAGGGCCAACAACCCATATCTCTTGCCTAACACCACTAGGATACTTTTTTTCCAAAAGACAGCTTTTATTTTTGTAATTTTTTTCTTTCAAAAGCAAAAATCTCTTCATTCTTTAATTACATAATGATCTGTATATTTTAAGAAATGACTGACTGACTTTCAAAAATACAGTGCATCAATTTGGCTAGCTACCTACCCCTAATTTTTACTGTTCCATCAGTAAGTCATCCAGCAGACTGACACAAACTAGTAGTCTTAAATATGCAGCAAAATAAATGGGAACAGTATCTTCAGCAGATGAAGGAAAGGAAGTTATTTCAAAATATGTTTTTGATGCAACATCTTAGAGCTCCCTGAATTAGCATGTTTTTAGATTTGATTACTGAGGACTGTATTTAAGAGGTGGTTTCAAGACACTTGGCTACAAAGCTGTTCCAGATGTTGTCAGTTACACAGTGTGTTTATTAAGCCTTTTTGTATTTTCCATTTCAGTGTGTGCTAAACTGATGGTTTGTTTTATCCTCTTATTCTGATGTCAAAAGGGTTCAACGGCAACAGAGACAATGGAAATAAAAACAGATTATAAAGACAGCCACACATCCAAAAGAGCCTTTAATTTTATTACAGAAATTTCATCCATTCAGTCAACAAGTCATAAAACTTACTGGATCAGATCTTTATAACATGTGCTAGGTATAATGTATTTGCAGATATACCAATTTACAACAGCAGATGGTCAATCCTCTTTGTTTGCAAGGGGTGTTCACTCAAAAATGTCCATCCTCACGCTCCAGGATGCATGTAGATCTCGTGATGCATTACCTGGATTTCACAGAGAGCATGCAGGCTGTGAATGTGCAGTTGTGCAGGCAGTGTAAATTAGGGTTGTCTTTCTGAAGCCACAAAAAACATGATGCAGAAGATTGGATCCCGTGTATCTCATTTATATATGTCACGTATGCTCCACAGGTGCAAGTGATTGTCCCTACAAATCATGACTGAATACTCAATTACTGTATTTTGAAATAATAAATGAACAAATAAAGATATATTAATTCTAATAATAGTTAGATGCAAATAAAGGGAAACATGATATATCCTTCCTGTAAAAAACAAAGATCCCTGAATTTTCATGACTTGGGGAATCGCTAATCTTTTTAGCAGCTGACAACACCAGTCAATACTTTCTCTCTTAAAAAAAAAAAAGGAAAACAAAACAAACAAACAAAAACAAACAAAAAACAAAACAAAAACAAACAAACAAAAAACCCAAAAAAACAAAACAAACAAAAAAAACCAAAACAAACAAAAACAAAAAACAAAAAACAAAAAACCAAACCTCCAAGGCCGAAACTGGCAATTTAAAGATTTCATAAATGTTCATGGCACACACTGCTAAAAGCCAGGAAGTATTACTACAGCATCCTCAAACACAGGGAAGGAGTGTGACTATGATCTTTTTTAAGACCCTCCTGTGACTAAATCAAGTCTGCTGATCCTCTTATGCAAATTTTAGGCAACACATACACCTCATTACATCTTTTTAACATCTTGCATCATTTTTTCCTGTGATGGATTAGGATTCAAACAGTAAAATCCACTTAGGGAATTTTCATGTCTGGGAGACTTGATTTTCTGGATTTCATCCTTTCAGAAGAGACAGGGTAAAGTTTACTCTGGTTTTAGTTTCAAAATAATTCAGTTTGAACTCTTTGGACCCAAAGTTTTGGCTCAAACTAATACTTAATTTCAATGTATTCTGCCCAGCTTTAATCACAGTTTACCAATGGAAACCAATCACACAGATATTTTAGGCACTTGATTCCCTTTGAAATTCTGTTACCCTGCACTTCTAAATAACCATTTTTCTACTTACTCCCAAAGACAGAAAATTAGGTCAATAGTTCATGCAAAGTTTGGTGGTGGAACACTGTTCTTGAACTTGTTCTTTGTTCTAGAAAAATTGAACATTTCCAGAACCTAAAAATAGCATAGTCAATTGAATGCACACTGATTGTTACATAGTTTTACCAATTCTGTCCAAGAAGATTTGTAGTGTATTTACAGTCAACACATGAAGAAACAGGCCTCATATTCATTTTTTTCCCATTCATCCGGAGGAAATTATCCATTTTAGATTTTTGTCATGAATAATGGAAGTTCGTAAGTGGATTGAGAGAGAAGACAGCAATGATAAATTACTGACCACAAATATAGTCTTGCCTAAAGGGGTTAATGAGCCATAAAACAGAGAAATAAATGCAAATTTAGAGAAAACTACAAAAATGTGATTGCACAATAGCCACAAGTAAATGTACCATGTAAAGGAGCCTAGAGCAAAATAACATAGAACTGGAATAAACTGCAGGAGTAAGATGTCATTTCAAAGCAAAAGCAATTCTTTTTTGGAGGTCACTTTGAGGTTTCTCTATGTGGTTTCATTCTCCTACTTATTCGGCACTACTCTGGGACATGACCCTGCTAAGTGTTATGTCAATTTGGCTCTGGGAATTACCAATGTTTAATACTTGGTTTCAAAATATTCTCCACCTGACAGTCACATCCGTAGCAGGTGAACTGGTTTAGCATTTTCAGTTTTGGTCTGTTGAACTATCAAACTATGTTCTTGCATATTTGTATCACTTTGTGGAATCTGGATTTGTGATGATTATGCAATTCTCATGCTAGAGCTCCCAGCAGCTCTTAGTTTCCTTCAACAAAGAATCCTTGCAGCATTGCCAATACAAAGCCTTCACTGAAATGTACCTAAGTATTTTTCAAAGCCCACATAAATTCTCTATGAAAAGCAGAACTAATTTCATCCCTGCTGCCTTTGATGCTTCCCACCCATATTTTTGTGACATTGGAATCTTAGAAAAACAGATCTGAATGAGAACTGAAGGACCCATCCAGTATATTCCACTGATCTCTGTCTTCCACATACAACTCAGGGGACTACAGCAGAATCACTCCCTTGGTTACACACATGAGAAGAATCTGTTCTGTAAAGATCACAAGCCCTGCAATGAGTAGCCTTTGGAAAAAAGTAGGCACACAACCTGCCCATATTTAGGATTTGAGACAGTCTCAGCAAAGAGTTAGATAGCCACATTTGGCTCTAGCAAGAAGCTACTGGCAAAGGGTGCAAATGCCACAGTGAAACAGTGAGTTTGCACATGAAGATGAAGCCCTTATAGAAGCAAGACTGCTTCTCTGCCCAGAAACTGTGGGAACTTATATAACTGAAGGGAAAGGTAGCCTTAACATCAGCAAATGTGTGTTCCTTCAAAATATCCCAGAGAGAAAATTACTTACAGGAATCTGGAAAAGGCACTTCATGACATTTTCACCATTTCCTTCCCTTGGGGTTCTCACCAAGAAGTGATTTGGCTTGTTATTCTACAGCCAAGGGTTTTGACTGCCGTTTAAACTGCTTACTGCTCTTAATCATAAAAACAGTTTCAAAAGCCCTCTTCAAACACATAATTCTTCCTCTCAAAACAGAATCCCTGTAAAGTCTTGTAACAGTCTCATTATTATTTCCCAGGTCTTCACAGTCGAACTCTTTAATCATATTAGGCATTCATGAAATAAAGTATTTTAAAGCCTGCTTTTAAGCGTTCTAAACCATGATGTTGCTAAACTTTTCCTTCATTACTCTCACATCAGTCTTGTTGCAGTTACTGTTTCTTCTGTACTTGGCCTGCATTTGGACTAAAATCAAATGCTGTTATCTCCACACCTGTGACATCTAACTCAGACAATAACAACCGAGCCACAAAAACCTTACTCCTGACTAAAAAATTGTAAAAGATAGATGTTTTATTCTGTAATTATTTTTCTTTTTTAGAAATATTGCACTTTGAATTTGGTCTTTTGCCTTCTCCTAAATAATTCTTCTGTAAACACAGAATCAAAATATCAAAGCTAACAGCAGCACACCTTCCTTTGTGACCTAAATTCTCTTTACCATTGGTAACCCTTCTACCAACTCTTGCATTCCAAAAACTGTGAGAAAGGCAAGCATGAAGGACAATATTCTCTCTCCAATTCTTAGTAAATCAGGATGTTTGAAAAGGGAATCCCTTCATTTGCTTAAGGAATATTGAGCTGCATTTATTGCCAGTATGAATCAGAAAATAATCTCTATTATTAACTAATATAATGAGATAAATGGAACTTTATTACATAATTCAAGCTAGGTTGAACAACTTGGCTATAAATAGTGAGCATTACAGTGTCGCTGGCATACTTACACTCCATGACTTCACTATAAATGATTAGAAGGTCATACTAAGTTAAAACCCAACTCCGGTGTCTCCTTTATTTTTACACTTTTGCAAATCTTAACCTTATTTTGGAACCTATCAAGACATCTCTGTTGATTCCTCATTCAGAAAGAAACATGCTCACCATGACGATTTTATTGTACTGGATGTCATTAATGAGAGGATGTGTATTTGCTGCAAGAAGAAAGTGGGTTTTACCTTGAGGAAGGCATAGCAGATCTGTTGAAGGTTGGAAACATGGTGTGTAAGCACCCTTCCTGTGTTCACAGAGACATGAATTTGCTGACACTCCACTAATCCCTGATCTGGGAGACCAGCACATAAGTTTTTTTGAATACACAAACTCACCTGGCGAGTGCCAGTCTAGGGAGCTCTCAAGCTCTCACCTCTGTTAAGAAACCAAAATTCTGTGTCCCTTGTTAGGAAGTATTTAGATGATTAGTATTTTTAAGGAGAGAAAAGGTAACAGCTTGTCAACAAAATATGAGGCTTAATTTCTGTTCTCTGTTTTCTACACTTTTTATGGGGCTTTTTGCACTTCAAAGTGTGGACCCTTAATTACCAAGACACTTTTTTGGCAAGAATACATAAAAACATTGATATTCTTCCTTCTGAAGTGAGACCGAGGAACAAAACCCTCTGTAAATATGAAGAAGAAAAAAAAAAAAAANAAAAAAAAAAAAACACAAGGAACGATATAGTGTAAGGGAAAAAAAGCAGTCATTGGAATTTCCAAGTGCTTTATTCATCATTTATTACAGATTTTCAGCATATCCTTTCCTCTGGTTCAATCCTGGACTTGTTTAAAACATATTCGAAATGCACTCACCAAATACAAGCATGAATAGAGACCATAACAGTGACTAGACTTAGGACTCAGACAAAATTTCATTTGGCCGTTTCCCAAGTTAGTCAGACAAAGATATTTCAAAAGACTTTAGTACATAGAGCCATTGTGACAATATACAGCAGTAAATAATTAAAATAACACATGGATTTGCCTTTGATTATTCCACTTTTGTGGGTGCATTTGCAACTAGTGCTCAAATGTCCTTTCAAACACAGTAGCCTGTGAAGAAAACTGGAGTAAAACTACAGACAAATATACAAATTTTCACTTTCTGGATTTTGAAATAATAGGTTCTGGAGTTCGGTTCTGCGTCAGCAACGTTTACAAGATGCTTTGGTTTTACAGTACTGCAGTAAAGATTAATGAAAACTGTCTGTTGGAATTACTACTATAACCAATCTTTAACAACGGTAAGGTTCACAAATACTAGAATGAGGAGATTGTGAGGTGAGGCAAAGAAAGGCAACTCTCCCCCAGACAGACTGCTGACCCCAAATTACCCTAATAACAATTGTAGTGAACTAGATTGTTCCGGAGGGTTTAAATCCTTAGATTCTCTAACTCTTCTACTTTTCATCTACAATAAATCGTAGGGTGGTGTCTTACCAGCTAAAGAGAGAGAAATGCTGTTAATAGTTTCCAAACAGATGGAAAATTTACTGGCACTCGTGGGTCACAAAATCCAGCACAGAAAGTAAAATTATTATTATGGTTTTGATCAGTACTGTCACATCACTGATAAACATCGATGCTCCATACAGACTCATCTGGTTTTATCAACAGAAACACCTTCTTTAGTAAAAACAGACCACGTGCAACCTTCACTTTGATTTGTATTTGGAGAATTCATTTGTTTTTCCTTTTTTCAAAAGCTTTCAAGCTTGTCTATTGTCAAAAGCTCTGCTTACAGAAGTTCAGAATTTAGGTAGTTTGTGCAAGGGACTAGCAAACTCTTTTTTACCAACATAAACTCAAGTATAGAAATACCACCAGCAGCAAAGCTCTTTCTGTGTCATCAGGATCCTTGGAGGCTCTTGGCTGTGAAATATTGAGCAAGTTTTATCCACAACTTCTTAGTTTTGTCTCAACAACATTGGTATAAGAGCAACATTAAACACATCAGCAAAAAAATAGAGTCCTATTTTTTTTAACCAGAGGCATAGTTTTTTGAATAAATTATTATATAACTCTAAGAATGATTGTCTTCACAAATATTTTTTCTTCTTTAACCACACATATGGCATGTGCCTTTCCATTTCATAATATTGATTTCACTCTTCCATAATTGAGTACAGTTCTGTCCTTACCACTATGCCAGAAAGGCAACAACAGAAACAAAAAAAAATATAAAGATCATTCTGTGAAAGAATGTGATTGCAAGCTGTTTCCCTTGGAAATAGATACAACTTTGGGATTATTCCAGCTTTCTGTAAAAAGCTCACCTACTAGCAATCTTAGATGAAATCTTAGATAAAATCTATACAAAAAGAGAGCCTCCTGTACACAAAGGCAGAACACTTGTGATGACAAAAACTCTACACAGTGTAGTCCATTATGAGAATATCACATTTACAAGAGTTTGTCATTTAAATGTAGTTTTGCTGAAGGCTTTCCAATATTTCAAATGTGAGCCCAGGTGCTTTGCTAATTTTAAACTTATTCCTGGAGGTTTTAGCCCCTTGTGTATTTTTTATTGAAGGGCAATTGATTCCAGTTCTTCACTTTCTTAAAAAAATGCATTTTCTTTCCTTTTCTTTTATCTTAAGTTCATTCATGTAACTCCTGTATAATGTCCTATTTCCAGTGTAATGTTAGTAATTCCAGGCGGTATCCCTAAGATTTTGAGGCAGGTGATCTCAGGGCACAAGGCTGAGCCCAAGCATCCAATTCTCCATCTTGCATAGCTCCATGTTGAGCCCAGCCCATTAACACAATTTTGACTCATGCCAGTACTCTCTCAACCAAGGCTCAAGTATGGTTTGTGGAATACTATGAGCCAAAGCCCGATTCCAGTGGGCAGCAGGGATGAGGTCATCTTGCCTTGTGGAGGAAGAGTGCACCGTGATCTGATGAGAGCCTTGTCCTACCACTTGTGCCTCTGGGGTTTTTCCCCAATTTATTTACCAGAATAAAGGCAGCCAGTGAATCACCTGAGTTTCTAAACATAAGCAAGCGTAGTCATATTTACTGCAGAGGGCACTGGGGTTTTACTCATCTTCTGGAAAGTTTACACAAGCTGAAAAGAAACCTGCAGTCTTTGAACAGAAATATCTCCCCGGGCAAACCCTGAATTCCACCATCAAGGAGATATCTTAGAATATCTCAGCCAACTCAAAACATGCTGAAGACACACCCCACCTCTGTCTTTAAATATACCATCTCCTGTGAAATGTGGCTTTCATTCCCATGGGTAGGTATTGCTTCAGATCATACTCTGAAAAGTGCCGGATCCCAGCAGTGATGAACCACCAGGGGTGCACGAGCCCACGCTGCTCTGATTCCCCAGTTCAGACCCAGCTGGGGTTGGCTCAGCCCCTAGGATGGAGCTCTCCTTTTGGAAGGGCTCTAGAGTTTCTCATGATGCCTACACCCAAGTAAATATTCCTGCTTGTAACAAAATGCCTGAAAAGGGTCAATGCAGGAGCAAGTTAAAAGACATTTAAAAGATGTTGCTCACACAGTCTAAAAAACTATGTGTGTGCTTTCCCTCCTTAATCTTGTTCCAGACTCTCTGAACCAGAAAAAAATAAATAAATTAAACTTCTAGAACTGAAACCATGAGCCTCTACATCAAGGTCCACACATTACACAGTAACTTCTAAAAGGCAGAGCAATGTCTCTAGGCTGTTGGGGAAATGTGAGTGGTCATCTGGGACAAAACTAAAGGCTTTTTTTTCTACAAAAGAGCAGAGAGTAGGATGGGAATGCAACTCCCACTAAAAGTCAATGGGAGTTGAGCCTTGAAGTAATTCTGAACCCTTTGAAATTCTCAGTTCAGTTCAGCAACCCAAAACCACTTAATAAATCACAAGACCAGTGAGGGAAAGGGTAAAAAGGGAAAACCTATCCCACATAAAACTGTAATTTCTACTAATTTCTGTGTAGGAATATTTACTAGTTGTCATTTCTTCTGTGAAAATAAAAAATCCTTTTATTAAAACAAAAAGAAATCACACCTTTTTTGGCATTTATAGTTTAAAAAAATTGGTAATTCAGTCTCCACATTCTAGTTACAAAGAGCATTACCGCCCCTGAAAACAAAGCAGGGAACCAGATTCTCACCAAATGCATTAGGATTAAAAATATTCATGCTAGAACAAAGGCAACATGGGAGAGAACAACTAATTCTTCTGAGGATTATATTTAACATTCATTTCTCACTAGGAAGGTAGAAATAAAAGCTAAACCACTTTCGTGAGCTGGCTTGACTCGTTTTATATAATTTTCAAATGCCAAGTCCTGAGAAGTTACAACCAGTCCTTACACTATATTTCGTGGCTGATACATGGAGTCTACTCAAGAAAAAGAATTTTCAATCTCGAAAAACTGATAAAACAACCTCTGCTCCAGAAAACTTCATCTAGACTTACAGGTGTACTCCTTTTATTGCTGACATCGTAGGAAACCAGGCAGTCACCTTAAAACTAATTGCCCCCTAAGCAGCTGGCCCAGGCAACTAAAAAGACATTCAATAGCAGGGTAAATTTTGGTATTTCTTCTGCTTTTTGGACTACTCACAGGACAGTGTCATGATATGACAGGATATTTGGGGGCAATCTTGATAAGGTGGAAAAAACCCAATGTCTTCCTTTGTTCCTCTGAACTTACCAAGATGACTGCTGCTGACTTTTCCCTCTTCTGTCCTAAAGAGAGGGGTGTACAATATTACATTCAGGTTCTAATCTGACACAAACCTCTTTCTCTGGCCTTTTACCCATCCATGATCAAACTACTTGTCCTCCTCCCTTATCCTTTTTTTTCCAGAGGCTTTCCTGTCTGACTCTAACAGCTGTTTGTCCTTTACAGGCTCTGTCTTCCCACAGCTCACAGCTGCACTAACAGACTTTTCCAGCTATCTGCCCAGTGTCTGAGTCTTTCTTTTGGCTCTCCAGCAAATCCAGATTCTCCACCTGCATCTCTGGGTTATCCCCAACACTCAGAGTGGGATCTTGCTTTAATTTTACTGGCACCAATTTTTAATAGCAATGCTCACTCTTTTTTTTTTTTTTTTTCTTCATTGGAACAAAGGAAAAGCTAAGACAAATATAAGAGGAAACAAGGATGTTTTACTACCAAGCACATGATGAATATAAGTCATAGAATCCCAGAAACTGAAGCTGGAAAAGACTGGCTATTTGGTCATCTTCTCTGTCCCTGCCAGTGTAGGGCTGTTCCCCACGGTACTTTTAAGGGCAATAAAGCATGTGGAATTAACGATTATTTGACCTTTTACTATGGTTCACAATGACGTTACTGTATTGCTTTCCAGTCTATTTTTTCCTGTGTACACCAAACTAGCTTCAGCACTTCCCTTTTCACTACCACCCAGAAATGTTGCCTCCCTCTGTAACAAAACTGATCTGTAACACCTAAGCCCAGATCTTCTAGAGTGTGAAATTCTCTTCTCTGATCTTGACTGAATCTGCCTACTGAAAGAGAAACACATATTTAAGGTTCTAGAATCTGAAACATTTTTAAAGAACAGTCATGACAGTGCTAAATCAAAGGAGAGCTCCTTGTTCTTCTCTTGCTGACCTCTTCGGCCTCTTAGAACCCAGGAGTCAGAGAACAACCATGGCTGGAAAGGACCTCCCTACATCAACTGATCCAAACCCCCATCCAAGGTAAGCCCAGGTCTAAAGAGCATCAAGTTGTTCCAAGCTTTGTCCATTTGAGTTCCAAGGCTGGAAAGTCAATGAGCTGCTTTGGCAATCTGTTCCATCAAACCACCACCCTCACTGGGGAGAATTTTTTTTTTCTGACTGCAGTTTCCTGCCTAGCAGCTGCAAGAGCAGGGCTGCTCCCCAAGAGGCAGAACAGTTTCAGACAACACAGTGAGTCTCTTCCAGGGTCAACAGAAGAATCAACAGAAGGGAAAACAGGAGGCAAATTTACCCACAGGGCAGGTCTGGAGCCCATCCTGAAGAACCAACCAATAAACTGGGACAGCAGGAGACAGTGCAGTACCTGCAACATAGCTCAGGCATAGCCTGAGGTTCTAGACCTGACCTTAAATAAAGTCTCCAGGGAAGTTGTGTGGATGGAGACCTCAGTAAAGATGGTCAGGGCTGTTAAGGCATATCAGTGCACTGACAATGCTGTCTTTTCCCTTGCTGTTACTAGTGTCCACTGGTTCTGTTCCTGTCACTACGAATCTCTGAGAGAGTCTACCTTCATCTTCTCTACAAACTATCACTCACTAGGTAGGGAAGGGCACTGATTACTTTTCTTCTCTTAGGCAAAGTACATTTCCCTCAGGATTTTATACAACATGTTCTTCAGACCTCAACCATTCTGCTGGCCCTCCACTGGGCTTTCTTCTGTATGTCAGTATCTTTCTTATCTTGTCTTTGTCTAGTTCAAAACTGGACAGAGTACTCCAGGTGTGATCTTCCAAATACAATAAAGGAGAACAATCCAAATTCCTGCTGGCTATCCTCTTGCTAATGTAGTCCAGTATGCACCTGTCCTTCACTCCTGCAAGAACATGTTTTGACTCGTCCTTCTCTGCCCAGACCTCCCTTTAACATTTTCTGCAAAGCCGTTTTCTACCCAGTCAGGACCCAGCCCTTTTTGCATGAGTTTATCATATTTCAGTACCTTGTTCTTTACTTTGTTGAACTTCATAAGGTTTTAACACATTTAAACCTTAACACATT
This sequence comes from Melanocharis versteri, assembly GCA_013397845.1. Lineage (NCBI taxonomy): Eukaryota > Metazoa > Chordata > Aves > Passeriformes > Melanocharitidae > Melanocharis > Melanocharis versteri. Next base: position 2,091,332 of record VZTG01009883.1, read on the forward strand.
TATTGGGCCTCTCAAGATCCATCTGAATGGCAGCCATGCATTATTTTGGCTGTTTATACAGCCTGCAGTATATTGGTTACAACACCGTGGGGGTGTCAGCAAAGCTGGTGAGGATGCATCTCATTCCACCACCCAGACATTAGTGAAGACATTGATCAGTACTCACCTCAGTATTGCACCTTGAAGAATGGCACTTATAACCAGTCCTCAGCTTAATTTCCACTGTGCTTTGGGGCCAGTGACCCTCTAGGCCCATAGTCCAGCTGTCATGTCCATATCTCTCAGTTCTGGCTACAAAGATGCTATGAAAGTCCACACTGAAGGGTTCAGTAAAGTCAAGGAGAAAAATAACTTCTACTCTTCTATCGTTCTCTAAGTCAGTCATCTCCTTATGGAAGGCAACCTTACTGGTCAGGCATGATTTGCTCCTGGATAATCCATCTTGGCAGTTCCCAAACACCTCTCATCCTTCACGGAGCTGGAGTTTGCATTGAGGAGAACACAGTCCATAACCTTTACAGGGACTGAGACCGAGCTGACAAGACTCTTCTTGCCCTTCTAAAAGGTGTGCATGACATTGCTGTTTTATAGTTGTCAGGAAGCCTCCACAATTCCATGGCTTTTCAAAGATGATAGGTGAAGTTCATTATTTCTGCAAGAAATCAGAATTTAAAACAGAGAGATATGGGAAATTGACTTAAACCAAAATTTAAAAGTAATAGAAGTAGAATTTTAAGGGTATCTATTGGAAACAAGAACACAGACAAGATAATATATATAAAATTCAGGGAACTTTCAATCTGGACACTACTGGTATAATGAAAGTAGGAAGTCTGAAAAGTAGCTTTTATAAACATAGAGGCTTTTCCCCCAAAAATGGTGAGAATCTACACTGAGAGGTGTCAGCCTAGTAAGCTATATGAACATCATAAAAACCTTGGGATTGTTTGCTAGATTGGGTAAACATTGCTTTTATTATGTTAATTTTGAAAAACTATTCTGCAATCAGGAATAGATGTGTTTGCTAACAAATCAAAATAATGAAACAAACAGACAAACAAAAAAAATAAACAAGAAAACACGAAAAAAAACCAATCTAAACTTTTCCAAATCTAAAGGATTTGATAGGCAGGTATATCCCTCAAGCATTTTCAGGTGTCATTTTCACTTAGAAATTGCTGAGATTTTTTTTTTTTTTGACATTTTGTCTGTGTACAAACTGAAAAGAAATTCAACCTGGACCTTAAAAATTGGGCTATGCTGTTTTGGTTTTTTATGATCCCTTGGAAACATGACATTTTTCCACTGGTTTTGCCAGCACTGTTTCGAGCTCAAACAGTGAAAAACTCTTCTTATCCCAGTTAGGCACAGTGAGCCTCAAAATTTCAACAAGTAAATCAAAACTTCTCATTCTAATAGGCAATGAACTCGAAACTTATTCTTGATTTATCCTGGAGCATTTTATTATAACCACTTGCGACCTTCCTATGAAAGGTGCCTAATACGTATTTTTGCCTTGCTAATACTTGTTTTCACATAGTTCATTAAAAAGAGGCATACAGTAGATTTTTGTGATCTACATTTATGTGGGTAAAAAAAGCTGAGAAAATGATTCATTAATAATGCTAAATCAAAACACCCACTTAAAAAAAAAAAAACAAAAACAAACAAACCAACAAAAAAAACCAAAAAAAAACCCCAAATGCTGCTGATGCCAGACATAAATTCATTAGTGCTTCCAAACCATAGTCTTAAAGTCTTTCAATATGTCATTTGTTTGGTAATTTTTTCCACGTTTGTTACCTTTCATGTAAAAAAATTCTTGCCCCATACGCATTTTTTCTCTCTTGCTTCTGTTGCTAAAATGCACCCCATAGTATAGCTTCTTTTCATAGCTAGTGAGACTTGAGTAGATCCCTTTTTTACAGTTTTGTAAAAATAGCAAGGCATCCCAGACAGGGTCTTCAGATGGTTCTAATCAGCATCACTGCAAAGAGTTCAAGAAACTGTATTAATATAGACCAGCTGAGAATCTGACCCCCTTTATGTTAGAAGAGAAGGAAACCAATTCTTCTTGGTCTTTCCTTGGCTCTTTAATATGTACAAAAAAGGATGATATTCACTCTGTGTGAAAATCATCCCCCCTCGAAAGCAGCTCCTGCCAACCTGTGCACCAATGGAGTATGTCTTAAGGAATTTATATTCTTGTGGGCAAAGGTTGTTTTATTCTATATCCTAGTGAATGCCTCCACAAGTGTAGAAAACTGATCTCAAAAGCAAAGCAAAATTCCTGTGAGTTTTGATGGGGAGTTACAAAAAAATGATGGGCCACTGACCTTTCTAAATCCATTCTCTAGCACCACACTACTAAATAATGTAGTCTGGAGGAAAGCTTCTGAATTTAAGCTTTACAACTGGATGTAAAGTCACCAGAGGGGATGCCAGTCAGCAGACTGTGTTTTGGGCAGGCAGCTGAAAGCTTTGTCCTTGCTTGGAGCAGGTCAATGATGTGATAGTAGTAGCATGTCCATATACCTAATCCCCACTGTAGGGCACAGTGTATTCAGCATTACATTAATGTGAATCACCTTTTCTGGATCAGAGCAAGTTCCTGTCACACCCCTTTGGAGTTCAAGCAAAATCAAATTGCGTTTGCCCAAAACATACAAAGACACCTACCTGGTTATCTATGATCCTACTGTGTTTTCATTGAACAGGGATGTAAGGTCCCAGCCCAATAAAACATTCAAGCCCTAATTTTCAGAATATGGGAAGCCAGTAAGACCGTGCCTGCTCTCAGTGAAGTGCATAATTAAGTACTTTGTTGGCCCATGGTCTCAAATCATTGTGCACTAGCCGTATTCCAGACTGAATCACAGCTACCACATTCTGCCCATGTAAAATTCTATTGCTATTCCTTATTTCCCTTCCTCTGAATCAACTATGGGTTAAGTGATTGGGGCAGAGCAGTTCTACTGCACAGCTGACTCCATTCTGGTAATTGTAAAAGAATGTCTATGCATCTCAGCTGGAAATCTTTGAATGCATATATTGCTATATTCAACTCGTAACATAATGGAGTAAGCATATGTGTGAGGAAAGGGAAAGGACAAGTGGGTCTCACAGATGGTAGAACAGTTTTGTTTCTTTTTAAGGAACTCGAGGAAGGGTTGCCAAGTTCCAGCCACAGAGCTGAAGTAGCTTTTTTCATTGCAAGACCAAAAAAAAATATTGCAGAGCTGAATGTACAGTGGTTGCTTTCTCTGTCCTTTTCTGCCCATCCCTCCCTGTCCACAACTGCTTTGTGACTTGTGCTGAAGACCAGTGTGAATGAGGAGCACTAACTAGGGAGTAATGCCTTTACAGCCCACCACAAGTACGATGTACATGGGCAAGGCTGTTGTATATTGAACACAGGCCCCTGATCCACGTTTTTTTACTCATCTCTACCCTGTCATTGGGGTATCTTTTTCCCATTAGTGTTTCTTTGAATTCTCTATCCCTGCTGCTCCATGATTAACTAGGCTGTGTGCATTTCAAGTCTTCTAATGAAAATGAACAGGGCATTAGTAAGATTCCCTCTCTGCAGCAGTGTTTGCAGCGCACCTCCACTTGCTTTCTTCTGTTTTACCTGTTGGAATTTCTCTGTGAGTTGGCTGAGCAGGTTTCAGTTCATAGGAAAATTCAGTGATTTCAGAGGACAGAAATTAGGAAACAAAGGATGAAAATGAGAGAAGGTGTTCAGGAGATGATTTTTGAAACGAGACAGAAAAAAAACCATGAGGAGAGGAGGAGAAGTAGTAGTAAATGATAGGAAGGGGAGAAGGCTGAAAGGAAACAGTGAAGAACTATTAGATTCAGTGTAGTTTAGAATGATTCATTCATGTTGACCATGAGCCCAGAAGAGAAACACAGGGAAGGGAGAGATGTAGAGAGACTAAAGGGGTCTTCAGGGTTGGGTCAGTATATCTGAAAAGTAGGGAAAATCTTGATGCAACACCTTTGAAGAGCTGTTTTGAAGGAGAATCTTAATTTCCAACAGGAACTTTGACATCTCTGCTGAGAGTAAGAGGAAGATGACCACCTCCTTCTTCTGGTATTGAAATCTAGTTATGGTCTACAAATGGAAAAGATTAGGAAGGCTGGTGTAACTATTATTGCTGTAACGGGAACAAATTTGCCCAACAAGGAACAGAGCTGGCTGTGAGTCTCACAAATCAGCCTTCCTGGTGGTAGCTGAGTACTAGTCCCAGCTGAAAAAAGGACTAAAGAGGCATACGAACAGGAAAAGAAACAAACCAAAAGTTTAACTAAACAACTTAGTACATCTGAAAAAAAAAAAAAAAAAAGGAAAGAGAGAGAAAGATCTTGGTTTGAGTTCAGGGTAAAAGTTCATGTAGTTCTTCCTGTAACTGAGCCATTTCACACAGAACATCTGCAACTGTTCTAATGGTCCCCTTACACTTCGTCATTAAAATACCTCCAAGTGAATAAAAATGTGATTTTTTTCTTCAGGTAAATTGCACTGTTTTGTACAAAAATCTCTTAAATCTTTTCCCACCCAATCATTCCCGTTTTTATATCCAAGAGACCAAAGCCCTTGGATGGATGTTCAAGAGTTGGATTGACAAAGTAACTTAAGCACTACTAAAGCACTATAATACAAATCCCCACTGGTGGGGAGGATCATCAACCACAAGCTAAAATCTAAGCTTCTTATATAATGAGTTGGGTCCTTCCAGATAGTAATGAACAGGCAGCACATGAGGGAAAATATCTCATGCAGCCAGCAATAAATGCCAGCATGGTATTGTAAATCAGGAAGAGAAAGGAAGCAAATATATGTCTTCCAGAGCCTAGAAAAGTGTGCTAGCCACATAGTATTGTATTGTATTAAAAAACAAAACAAAAATTGGAAGCAATACTCACTGAGTCACTACCACCACCACTGCCTATTTGATGAAGAACCCAATGGCATTTGGTTTGTTCACACTGCACCCAACATTCTGGTTTTCTTAGGCTACACAGGCAGAGGAACATGCGATCTGTGGATGCTCAAAATGTTTGATTATGAGACAGGCACCCCCCTACAGAGGACATTCGAAGTTAACGCCTTACTGAGTATGGTTCATAAAAGAAACATAAACATATAAGAAATGTAAAAGTTGAAGGCAGACTTCAGCTGCCTCCAAGCTGGAAACTGCTCAAGAGGAATCTGAGGATCAAGAATTTTCACTTGGGCAACTACTGTTGAGGTTAGATGAGTTAAACTCCAGATCTTTGACGGATTTAGATCTGAGAGCTCTTTCGAGAGGCTTTCAGTCAAGTAGAAGTGTATAAATACTCTTTTACATCCACACTATCCACTTCTTTTTCATCTTCTTTGTTAGCTGTCTGCTTTCTCCACGGTCTTTCTCAGGAGATGCAGCGACGCACAGTCATACCCTGAGGTACAAATGCTGTCAGATTCCACACAGAGCTTATGCCTGCTGGCACTGACTGCACCGGAGCTGTGCATGGAAATGGTTTGTTTTCCAAAGCTGGAAACAGCTTTTGCATGCAGACTATTACCCCACAGTAACATTTCTGTGCAAGTACCATTGGAAGAGAATTTATTTCATTGGTTTTATTGCCTGGAATCATCTGGAAAGTCCCATGTCTAATCCCATTTAATCTGATAATTAGTAAATTAGGCAGATAGTTTGCTGTAAGGGAAACAATTTGATTCTGGGTAGCCCAGCATTAGAAACAATCCAGCCCTCTTGGACTGAAGGCCTTCAGCTCCTAGCGAAGTAGCATGTGAAGAATCAAGTCAAGTCTCCCCTTTCTTGGAGACATTCTTTGTTTTGCCATTTTTCTTCTACTTGTGCATAGATTCAATCAACAACTTCAAAGGACATTTTTATAATGGCATATTGAAGGTAACACAGCAACTCAACTGGAAAAAAATTTTGATAGAATATCAAAGGAAGTAAAGAATAGCCAGGTATGGAAAGGAGACAGAAAAGGAACCCAGACAATGGAAGCATTTGCAGACTCAACATCTTGGTGTTGCCATGAGTATAAGACAATAGACAGGATGGACTAAATCTATGGGTAGCTCTAAAAGCCAGGGGTTATTTCTCCTTTTTTTTAAAATCACAGTTGACACTAATAAAGCCAGAGAGCTACGCAGGCCTAAAACTGATGTGATGAAAAAAAGGATCAGCCCTCAGGAATGTAATTTACATTTTAATTTGGTGATGGAAGGGAAGCTAGTGAAGGTGACACAGAACAAAGTGATAAAATTCCTGAAGAAAAGAGCAGTCTAGTGACACCATTCTGGATGTCCTGCACTTTAGATAACAGACATGTAAATGGAGAGATGAAAAAAGGAACTGTGATGTTCAAGAATGTAAGTGATTAAAGCTTCAATAAAAATTTCAGCTGAGGAATCTGGCACTTAGTCACAAGTTAGAAGCTTACAATGAGTACAATGTGGCAATTGTCATTTCCTGCACTAAATTGTGCTTTCAGTTCAATGATACTTTTCTTTGCACAACTTTGCACAACAGATGAGCAGTTGCCTTCTGCTGGGTGGCCATGGCTACAGCTCCAATACAGGTCACGCCTTTAGTAGGAGAGTTGCTCCTTTGCTTCCTCCTTCTCCACTTCCCCTCATGTTCCAAGGACCTTTTCACACTCAAGCCAATCTGTACAGGCTCTGTGGGAACTCCTGCAGCAGAGGCAACTTGTATGCTCACTCCGTAATCTGCTGTCCTGTGCCAGGAACAATGGAGAAAGGAAAAGCCGTAGCTCTCATATGCATTTGCACTACACTACAGACCTGGGATCCCGTCAGAAGATATGCTCAATTCAGCTCCAACCTAATGCTGTGGCTCATTCTATTTAGTTAGAGACAGTTTACCAAATATTCAATCCTCCCTCTCATACTGAGAGTTTCCTACAGTTACATCTCAAATGATCTTCCAACTGAGTGTGTATAAATAGCTTTCTCTGAGCCTGGAATAATTTGATCTTTATGTACCCCCATGTGACACAGCCTTAACTGCTGTCACACTGGTAGCTTGCTTTTTACACTCTTCTGTATTCTGCTTCAACCTATTTTTCTTGAAAGGCTGCATGGCATGCATGACACCCTGCAGCATGACATTGCGGAAGTTCCAGAATGAGAGATCATGGGATATCACAGCCAGCTTTTTACCACGAGTGCTCGGCTCAGTAAATTAGACCTTTCCTTTTATCGTGCCGTCATTGGTACCAGTTTTCCAGCCCAATTATCCCGTTCCAGTAATTGACTCTCATTACAAATGTTTTTTATTTTTCGAGGGTGGTAACCAAAGAAGCTCCAGAGCTCTGCTAAGATGGATCTGTGAGATCTTCACAGCCTCCATTATCTGCCACGAGCAGCAACATGCTGACGTGATGTATTTTGGAGGAAACTTTGTGGATGCTGGCAGTCATCATTCAGTGAAGAAAGATGTGAAGTTCTTACTGAAGTTCAGAACACCAAACTGTGGGAGCCACCACATAAACGCAGCCCACTTGCAAGACCCATGACACAATAATCTAATGAATCATGGGATGTTTCAGTGGGTGTTTTTTAATGAAGTATATGAAATACAGAAACAGATGGAAACCATTGTGAGAAAGCCCAACAAAAAGGTCAAGCAAACAGCAAGATAATTACTAAAAAAATTGGCCCTGGGAAAAAAGAGAAATGGTGTGAGCACTTCTTGGGCAGGATACTCAGGGAAGGGTGTTTGAAATTGCACTGCAAGAATTTTTTAACTTAAATTCTATTGTTTAACTTAAATTATGTTCCAGCATCAAGGTGGTCACGTACTTATGCCCCTGAAGAACTAAGATAGCAATGAAACACGATGAAGCCTAACTCTTCTCAGCCCTGAGAGTATTCATTCTCCTGTGGATAAATGTACCACAGAAATCACCTTTGCTTTTGCAAGCAGGAATTAAATATCCATTTTGTCAGAATCCCTTCAAAATATCTCCATGTTTAAAGAGGGGAAAGTTGAGTGGTTTTCTGAGTGACTTGTTTTCTTTCAGTGAAAATCTTTCAGGAGGAAAGAAGATCTACCACAAAACTGACTTTTCCCAAGATATTTTGGATTTTGTCACTCTTTTAAAACAAAGAAAATATTATCCGTGCTTTCAGCTACCAGAAATTAAGTTTTGTAAGATGAAACTCTTTTCCTTAAGAAATTGAAAACGGTGAGACAAACCACATATCCTTCTGACTGTAACCATTCCATTTAAAAGACAAAAGAAAAAATGGAGGTTGGCTCACCTATTGATATAATTTAAAATACTGCCAGGAATAGGCTGACTGTTTCCCACTAGCATGATTTTCCATTCCCTTTACCTATCTCAGTATTTAATAGAAAATGTGTTTGAATTATAAACTCTACGAACAAGCCAAGTTCTTTTCTCTCCTAAGACACAGTAAATCAGGAATTAGTTCATTCAATTTATCACATATTCCAGATCTGAACCAGTGAAAATCTGAGCAGAATTTGGCTGCATGTCTCAGGTGTGGTGTTATTTATGATTGGTAACATGGTAAAAATGAAAAAAGTCCAATGAAGAATTTCTAGATATGAATTGTGCTGCCCTGACAGAAAGGGACAAAATGACCTATTTTTTTCTCATATTTGGCAGTGATAGAATTTGCGGGGATGACAAAATGAGCAGGATAGGCTGGGAAAGATCAGCAGAATGCCAGTTGGAGCAAGGCAGAGGATACCAGTGACACAGAGTGGCTGGGAGGTATCTGCAAGGAACTAGAGGTCGAGGCTCTCCCTCTGCACCATTTGCTTCTCTACCAAGAGAGATACTCTTGAAGCAGAATCCCACTGCTTTCATTCCATTTCTGCAGTCTGTTGAGCTCCCTATAAATGACAGCCTGATCCTCTGGCATATCAGCTACTCCTCACAGGCCATCTTGCTCCATCATCTAGATAATTGATGAAGTTTTTAAAACAGTCTTGGATCCAGTATTGACCTCTTGGATAAACTGCTAGTTAGTGGCCATTGGTGGGGTACACTACTATCAACCTGTTTTTTTAGAGAGCCTCCCAGTCCCAGCAACATGAAAGAAAATAAAGTAATTTGGAGAGAGTATGTACATGCACCTCCTTTCCCACCTACCCCCTCTTCTCAGCACCAACAGGAGGGAAGTGGAAACCATGCGAACAGAAGAGCCAAAGCTGCTAGACCTGGTCTCAGCTCTAAAGGAAGCATGATGTACTATTAGGCAATTATTCCTATTGGTTTTGCTAATGTTTTGCCCTGGTGTCACATTATGCAGTGACGTGAGTAAGGAGTATCTAGCACACTAAACCACGATTCCACTCTGCAACTTGCAACTTCATTACATAATCTCTGAGCAATAACTATGTTCTCTGCAGCTGTTCTCACACTATTCAAAAATATAACCCCTTGACTGCTGCTGCATGTGCTCATATTCCCATGTCAAGCCAAGATGACACATACTGAACACCACAATGACGCATGGAAAGGTCAGGTACGGTGCTTCCTGTCTTTCCAGCCATAACAGAGGATTACCGAATGGATTACGTGGATTCCGCTCCGAAACACTGACCTCCAGTGGCCAAACCAGATGTGAAATACAGCCTCTGCTTTAGGACAGATGCGTAATCCCTACGGGTGTTTCTCTTCCTGGTGCTCCAAGTTCTGTGATGCAAGTATTTTCTTAAATGGCTGGAGGACAGGGCAAGTTTCTTCGCTGAAATCTTACCTTACACCCCAGGGCTGCCTCAAAGCACAGTCCTGGCCAAAGTACATCCTATAAAATGGCATGGAGGATTCTTTTGTTTATACAGTGAATGATCAGAACCAACAGCTGGACAAAACTGTTCACAGATCTTGCAGAACAGGCTGCAGCTAAAAGGGGTAGATTTTCAAAGGCATTAATGGTCTAAATTCACACTAGCATTTCTTTTTCTGTCCTGAAGGCACTTGTCCATGGGTTTGAACTGCTTTTCCTCTAGAGCCTTTGATGTTTACCAGAAAAATACCACTGGGACAGTTCTGATTTTCAGTAATCTAGTAATACACTAGGAGCCCCTTAGGACAGCAAGATTTCAGAAGCAACTATGATGTTTTCTTCTGGGTACAGGACAACATTTTACAAACAGTTCTTTCAGCTAGGGGTAAGAATTGAACAAAACCCCAGATGTGTGCCTGTGTCTTTAAACAAACCCAGCTCTGGTTCACTGTACGCTTCCATGATAATTCCACATCAATACTATGATGTGACCGCTCAGCTCGGCCAGCACAGGAAAAATCCAGTGGGCTTCTCCCGTCACTTCATGAGCCAACAAAAGAACTCACACTCAGCCTTTCAAAACACATGTAATGATTAAAGTCCCCTTTGCATTCCTGCAAGGGACTTCAATTCCTAGTGCTTCCAGGACTAAAACTGGGACAACTTGCAGTGACTGGTTGTGTGTTTCCTACAGACATGTGGCAAACCCAGGGCTAGAGTTCTAGTCTAGAAAGTAATTGTGCAATTTAAATGTCTAACCCCAACCTCCTTTAGGCATCTGTATTTAACTGAAAAACAATGAACTTTAAGATTTTCTGTGATTTTGAACTTTCAAAAATGCAGTCTAGACACATTAAAGATTATAAAAATGTTAGTCTTTTCTGGATTTTAATCACATGTAGTCAACTGGAGGAGAAATGGCAAAAATCCCAGGAGGCTGTGTTACTGTTTAACTCATTTTAGATACTTTTCTTTTAAATGTCATAGGTTAGATGAGAAGTTATGGTTCCCCAAAAAATAAAGAATATGGTTTTACTTCACCCTAAACTCAAAGATCTCACACTGAAGGACAGTTCCAAGATACAAAAGTCTCCATTTATTCCGAGGTACGTGTACACAGAGTAGCTGCATACATTGCACAGGCACCTGAGCTAACGAGCCCTCTATAAAGAGAGGCAGCCGTGTCAGAAGTGGTACAGCAGCACTGGTGCTCAGCATCCCCAAAGGTGCCAACCTTGTTTCCAGTTCATGGTAGGCTCAGCAACCATGCTACCCTGAGATGTACTCCACGACAAAGTCTAGGTGTGCTGGAAGGCCCATTGCCCTGCAGGGCTATGTTTGTACACACCAGGAGAAGCCAGAATATGCAGCTAGATGAGTGAAAGTGTAGTTGAAACACTCTCATCCACACATGCAAACCCCAGGCATGAGAGACTAAGTATATCCTCAGTGACAGAGTCTGTGTGTGTGTGTGTCTGTGTGTGTGTGTGTCTGTGTGTGTGTGTGTCTGTGTGTGTGTGTGTGCGTGTGTGTGTGTTCATGTGTGCAATTACAGGCAAGGATCCCACCTTGATCATTGCTACTTCTCCACCTAAACCCTTTGCACGATGGTGGCAGGGATGCTGCTGCACTTGTAGTTGCAAAGGGCAGGTATGGCTGCAGTGCTGCAGGAGGCTGCCTTAAAATCTTATTCTGGAATAAGGTATAACTGGTTACTTCAGAATAGAAATGTCAGTTTTTAAAAGGGAACACGGGCAAAGGCACATGTATCTTAAGCATCTTGCTCTCTCTCCTTCTGTATGGATACATAGATGAGATAGTTACTAAATTTAATAGTTGCTATAGTAGAAAGTCTATTATTGTTTTAAAATCAGGAAGTAACACATTCGCTCCATTTTTCAGTATTTACTTTTCTGCATTCTAATGTACACTCAAAAACCAGGTTTCGAACACAAGCACTGTCAATGATTACAGGGTTTTTTCCCTTTTTCCAAGAATTGTCTTTCATGTAATGCCTTCCAGACTAGCTCAGCTTTTCATAAACAGTGTAGTGAAACTATAATAGCATTGCTGCAGGTTTGTTGAGAGTAAAGCCATATTAACTCTGATTGGCTGTTGGCTTGACAAAATTTGCCAGCAGTATGATGCAAGGTTACTCTTTTACTTTCTTTTTTTTTTTTTCCCTTTTTCCCCCCAGCACCATCCAATTTTTTTTCTCTTTTCCAGAGTATTATATCATTTGCCAATGTTTTTTTCCAGTGCACTTAGCATAATGTATCCCTTAAGCACAGAAACAGCTGTATTTTGACATTTGGCAAAGATAAAGCACAGAGAATAATGACTCAAAATCAGTGTAAGACAATCAGAGTTGTCTTCTGAAAGGTGCACAAAGAATGTATACTTAGACTGCAGGCCAAGCTTTTCAGATCCGGAGGCCTAAAATTAAGCACTGAATGAAGAGTGGTGCTGGTCTGCATCACCATATAGAACATTCTAAAAGTAAGACCATATTCATAAGGAAGAACTAGAAAAGAGACATTCAGCTTTACTGTTTACTCTGGGTTTTGTGCTTTTTAATAATTCAGTTGAAAGTAAATGGTCTTCTTAGAGGCAGAAATGGATTGCTAGCTGAAGGGTTATTCTTCAAATGTCATATATAATCTCACAAGAAAACAAACTCGTTGGCATTCTTACGGTTTCTCAATGTATTCCAAGTTCCATCATAGCCAACAGTAAGGAAAGGTAGAAAGAATCTCAAATAGGTTCTGGAAACAAAACCAGAGTGACAATGCTAAAGCACAGACTTCCAATATAATTAAAGACTGGGAATTCTTTTATTGGTAAATGAGCACTTGAATTAATGAGTTCATAAATAGAGCTGGCCAGGGAGATGAATTTCCATTCTGTGATAATTTCCAAATTACCAGAATACTTTTCATCCTGCTTTGGGAGGAAAAGCCAAACACTGGAAATTTTTCACAGAACTAAAGTCCAGCCATATTTAGTTTCAGAAACTCTTAAACACAAGGAGTTTCCAAAATGAAATGTGTTTCCTAAAATCGCTGGTAGTCACCAACTAGATTGAACACAATTATTGTTAATAGTAACAGTAACAGCTGTTCATTACCGAATGCTAGTCTAAAATGTGTTAGTGTAGGGTTTCTGCATAACCACCATGATATTAGTGTGTTAATTTCAGTCTGCACTGGCCAGAGCTCCTCCAACACCAGCTCCAGAGCAGCTCAAACCGAGCTGTGGAACTTAAAGGGCCTCCGACCTTCAACCTGAGGCCATTCGTGCAGTAGAAATTGTTCCGAGACATGACACTTGGAAACTCACCACAGGTTTCCCATCCCGAGGCATGGAGATCTCAGCATGCAGGATGGATAATTTCTCCAGCTAATTGGAAACCTTGGAGTTATCCAGTCCTCAGTTCATCCTCTAGATGCCTTCCAAGGAGGCAAGAAAGGGACTGACTAGGAAAGCTGGCAAGTTTCTAACCAAAGCTTGCCCAGCATTTGAAGTTCTCTTCCTACCTGTCATCCACCAGCGTGTAAAAAAGGTCCATCCAGCTGCTCCCCCACACTCTTTGCCACCCTCCCTGCATAGGAAGCAGCGTACTAAGGCTGTGTGCAGCTCATTTGCTCTGGCAGCCTGCTCTGGCTGCGTTGGAAAGGATACTTCCTGGAGCACCCGCCTGTGCAATACTGCTCCACAGAAATAAAACCTTACGTGACCCAAACACTTTGAAGTCTACAACGTGAAACCAGAAACGTCATACATCTTACTTTATAAAACAAGCAGCAGCAAATTCTATTCTTACCAAAAAGCCTATTCTGTTTCCTTTATTTTAAACTTACCCTACCAATGGGTCAGCTGACATCTACAGCATTAGACTCTTCATTCTCTGCCAAGATGATAGTCTCACTGCTGCCTGCAAAATCTCTAAAGAAATAAAAACCAAAACCACCCAAGTGCTTATGGATCCTTTATCACCCATTTGATATCTGTGGCTCAATCTATTCCAGCCTGCTTGCTTTTTCTCACTCTGTGAAAAGGATAGTTTCACTGCTCAATCTAAAATCTGAGCAGCTTGGTCATTTCAAACAACCTGTTTCTGTGAAAGACAGAGGAGATAATGTGTCAGCTCCATCACAATCTGTGAGGATTAGATGGACTTTTCTTAGGCAGACTCACAGCATGATTAAAAGGGCTTTCCATATTAGAAGATCTGAGTCACCCCAAAACACCTCTACCTGTTGCTTTGTGATGGGTTGACCCGGTCTGGCTGCCAGGTGCCCACCAAAGCTGCTCTACCACTCCTCTTAGCTGGATGGGGGAGAGAAAATAGAACAAAATAGAACAAAAACCTCACGGGTCAAGATAAGGACAGGGAGAGAGATAAGTCATCAATTACAGTCTTGGGCAAAGCAGACACCCCTTGGGGAAATTCTTTAATCGGTTACCAATCTACTTGGAGTATGATAATGAGAAAAAAACTCAAATCTTAAAAACACCTTCCCTCCCCTCCTACTTTCTGGGCCTAATTTTCGTCATGGTTTAACCCCAGTTGCTAAATAACCACCACAGCCACTCTCTCACTCCCTCTTGGGGAATGGGGGGAGAGAATTGGAAGAGTAAAAGTGAGAAAACTTGAGGGTTGAAATAGAGGCAGTTTAATGGGAAATCAAAAGCTGTGTGCACAAGCAAAAAACCACAAGGAATTCATTTACCATTTCCCATGGACAGGCAGGTGTTCAGACCTTTCCAGGAAAGCAGGGCTCCATCACACATAATGGTTATTTGGAAAGACAAATGGCATCACCCCCAGTGTGCTCCACCGTGCACCCCCATGGGCTGCAGAGGGACAGCTGCCTCCCCATGGTCCCCACCACAGGCTGCAGAGGAATCTCAGCTCTGGTGCCTGAAGCGTGTCCTCCTTCACCTTCCTCACTGACCTGGGAGTCTGCAGAGCTGTTTCTCACAGAAGCCACCCCTGTAGCCCCCCACTACAGAAACCTTGCCATGAAAAATCAATACACAACTCTCTGTTTTTCCAGTAGTGTCATATGGCCTCTCTACCAAAGTGCTGCTTTCCTGGCTCCCTCAAAATGTCTGCATCCTCTTTCAGACAGAAATTCCATTCTCTTAGTGTTTCTTGTACTGGTCTCAGTAGGTTGCGCTTAACTTTTGGCAAAGTTTTTTCTTACTGTCTCTTCTATCCAGACCACAAACAGTTTGAATACTTCTCCTAGAGAGTCTTCCAACATCACAAAGTTGCAGAAAGATGGCAGAAAGCTCCCTCTCCAGCTATCTTTAAGAATTAATTAAGTGTACAACTTTGACCATGGACCACCCTGACAAGGCTTTGTTGCCAGAAGAACCACACAGTCAGTTAGGCATAACTTAGAAGCTTAGGACAAAAGACTGGGAGGAGCATCAAATCCAGTTTCCTTTTACTTAAGGAAACAATTTACTATAATTCCAGTCCTGCAATTATCATATAATTCAATTTCTTCTCAGACTTTATTTTGGTAGGCTAAACAAACAAAACTATCTTGGAGTTTGTCTACATCTGAGTCACAGTGCTAGCCTGGGCAGCCACAAGCCAGGTCTGACCCAGGAGCCCTGTCAAAGCCTTCACACGCACTGTGCTGGAGTTAATATGCCCTGCTGAGAGTCTGGGAAGGTTGTCTTGGGCAAAACTCTGGGCTAGTGCTGCTCTATGGCTCTGCTGAATGTTCCTTGGGAGATTTTTGATGAGACTACCTCATGAGATGAGGCCAGGAGCTGCCAGGAGCTTCAGATCTGCTAAACACATACCCAGTGATGGGCAGGCGAGGAGCTGGCATTATCCCAGTGAGATGGGAGATGGCTCCAGCCTCCACTGAAAAACCATGCAATGCCTGTCTTGCATGTGCCAGCCTCTTCTTGGGAAAGGCAGTCCCACAAGACCTGGATGCAAGCCAGATTGGTTCTCCTGAAAGATGGTGTGTGGCCCTCAGGCACGGAGAACCACAATTCTGGGTCATCAACAGGTGCTCTTAAAACAATGTTATCTTTCTCAGTCAATGATTTCTACCAAAAATATTAAGTAAGACTGGCCCAAGACAGATCCTTTATGACTGCCTCAAGTAACTTCCTCTCAGCCTCAGAGTTCCCTTTTAAGCAAAACACATGAAGTTTTCCTTTTAGCCAGCGCCTTACTCACCTTGCAATTTTTCTTCTAATTCCCATTTATTTCAGTTTAACTAGTAATTTCCTATGTGGCAGCATATCAAACGCTTTACTGAAATCCAGATAGATCTACTGTATTTCTCTAGTCTAAAAATCCATTTTTATTAAAGAAAAATATTGGGCTAAACTTCAAGATCAGTCTCTGGTAACATAATATTGCATTTTATCCTATTTTCCTTTTACCTCCATGTGCTTAATTATTTTTTCTTTAAAATTATTCCTCAGTCTTTTAATACATTTCAGGCTATGCTAATATGTTTGACATTACCCAGAACTTTTCCCCCCTCTTTTGTGTTCTCCATTTGCACAATACTACCAATTAGCTCAACTTATTAAATATCGTTGTTAATTGGTTTTGAAATGCCAGTGCCTTCACAGTTTAGGCTAAAATTTAGGCTCAATGAGTTTTGCTTCCAACTCAAGTGCCTTAATTTCTGCTTGAGCCCTTACAGACATTAGCTGTGCTGTGTTTGGACCCTTGTGCTGCATCACTGCCTATATTAAAAGCTGAAACTCCTTGTTTCACAAATTGTCCTGGTGTCTGGTCCAGTCCTGGCTAGGCCCAGGTCTGTGCAACCACAAAGTCATCTCATAATGTCTCTAGCTCAGAGTGATTTTGTTCTGTGAGGTGACACATCTTGCTACGTGAACTTGCTGTTTATACATGCGTTACTGGGATTGTTTATTCGGAGCATTGCACACCTCTGATGTGTAACATATACTGGGTTGGTTGAGAGTGTTAAATTTCTCACTGTTTTAAAATCACAAATAATTTAGCATTGTCTGCACTCACAGAAGTACATAGTACACAGGAAAAGTTGACATCTTCTGAAGTTGTGTGTAGATCTTGGAACAATCTGCAACACCATGGCATTAATTTTGATGTTTTAAGTATCAGACTGATAACAGAACTCTTAAGAAAGCACAGTACCATAACTTTATGGCAGCTATATGACTAAATCACATGTGAATTTGTTGTTCTTGAAAAGGCCAAAGAGCTCTTAAATTCTGGATTTCTTTCCGATTAGGAAACAAAAACCAAAATAAATGTTCTTGTTCTTTGTTCCTTATTGACTAGATAATAGGAGGTTACTTTGAAATTACTTTGTACAGTTATTATTATTGGAAGGTTGTTTTCTACAGCACAGACTTTAGAGCCTGCAAAACAGCCTAGCAGTCTTCAATCTTTTATACTGAAAATAGGTTTCCTTGAAAAAGAAACCAAAATGAATGCCAAGATCGAAGAAGCCTTCAGTAACCTTTTGGCCCATACCTTTCTAAAGCACCTGCAGTGATACAGAAAGAAAAAAAATTAAAATCAACTCCTTCACAGGATTCTCAACACAGGCTATAAGTGAGCCTTTGTGGAAAAGTGCAAACACACACAAGCCCATACACAGACACACACAGCAAGCAAGAGGGGCCAAAGGAGCAGGTTACCCTGACAATAAAGTGATGTTAGCCAAATGTGACCTAATTTCTCCACAGAACTCTCCAGGCAGAATTGCTTCCAAGGGATTTGCTTACACAGAGAAAAATCCTCTTTTTGGTATCTTCATGCTGATTTTTTCAGGGGGAGAGGAGGTGTTTGTTTATTTTAGTTTTTTTTTAAATTAACACCCCAAATGTTAACCCCTTCTTCAGTAAGTTTTAATGTAGTTGTCTATCCACTTTTCCAAAGTACATTAGTTTGACCATAAAAGTCCATATTTAGTCAGTAAAAGCGCCCTAAGGCTCTACTCACATTCAAAGTTCTGTTGTTCTAGGAACCATGCAAACATATGTGAAGTCATGGACTTTCCCCTAAATCACTTGCAATAAGTAAAGAATCCAGTCAAGATAAATCCAGATTAGAGCATGCAAAGGAATAGTAGAGAACAGGACGTAATCTTAGCCACATCTGTGTATGTTAGAATGATTTATTGGCCTGTTTTTCATTCTAAAATGTAGAAATAAATTAAATATGCAGGACATAGCTAGGGATATGTATGGCAAGTTGACAGTCTCCTCAAGCTGTCATTTTATTAGCTTGGCAAATAATGGAAAGTTAAATTCTGGGGAAAATTCTTAACTTGTAAGAGGTTGTTCGGATTACTCTAGAAGTAGCAATTTCCCAGTAATATCTATTTTTTAGATAAAATAACTGCTGCACTACACCTATGCAAGTGGTGCCCTCTGAGTATAATATTAAAAACATGGATTTTTTTCCATAAGATGATTTTATAAATAAGGGGAAGCTAGCAAGGATCTGGGAAACTGTTGTCCACTCCTCAGACTGACCTTCCCTTACCACTTGATAGTCAAACTGTGTATATTTAAAGAGTTTTTGGTAAGCTTCCTTCCCCGTCTTGAATTCACTTTGAAAAATTAAATGATTCTGTGACAAATATAGCTATTACCATATCCTGTGTCGGTTTTGTCCAGTACAGAGCAAATACACTAGTGGCCTGATTCAGTACTATCCAGAAATGATAGCAATCTGTTTACAAAATCTGAGCCGTAATCATAAGCCAAAAGCAAAGAAAAGATTCAGAAATTACAGGGACGATGCACATGCATGACTTATTTATGTAGGATCTTCTTAGAAACTCAGAGTACAACCATACAAAAGAAGTGCATTTATTACATGTTGTTTTTTGGGTTAAAATTTAAGTGTCTGTACCAATGACTGGCAAGTTATTAGGACACTGTTTTAATAAAAATGTATCTAAGTCCTTCTAGTATACATATGCATATATGTGTGCATGTATGCATATGTATATGTGTGTGGGTGTTTATAAACGAAATGGTATCATTCTCTTCAGGCAAATAATATAAATCAAATATAAAGTTTTTTAAATTCTGAAGAAAACCTAATCTCTGTGAGGTTTGTTTGTTTTTTGGTTTTTTTTTTTTTTTATGTATGCCCATGCATGGTTTGACATCATCCTTGTCTGCTGATAAGGGAGTTTCCATAATCTTCTGGAAGTTGCTTTAGTTCTTGAGAACCCACTTAACAGCACTGCCTGTTGAGCAGTATCCAAACCCATACAATTACCACGCACGGTTCGTTTCAGGAGGGAGTGGAAACAGGGTGCCACAAACCACCTCAGCACCATGCTGGGTTAGGGACTGGTTACTTAGGGGCACCTTCACCTGTGGACTCTGTGGAAGAAGCACATTCACGGTTGGACGCTGATGATGAACATGCTGATCTCTATAAAGTGAGAGGATTTCCAAGTGCAGCAGGAGAGAAAAAGCAATGTTAAAAGAAGAAAAAAAATACAAATTTTGAAGAAAGACAACGTTTAGGAATGTAGTATAAGACTGAGAGGTGGAGGAAATTAGATCTGAAATTCAGGCACTGTTGCTAAATCATGGCAACATGGAGGAGAATGCCACGGAGAGACCAAAGTGGGTGTAAAAGAGGAACAGTTCAATTACTTTGCCTAAATAGTTATCTACAGCCATTTGTGACTCCCTAAACTGTCTAGGACATCATGACAAAATGGGCAAATTATAACACGTAGAAGAAACGGGAGATCTAAACCAACATCTGAGTGCCAGACAACATATTCTAATAGCACTAGATGATTCTGATTGGACAACAAACTCAGCCCAAATTTTTTTCCTGGCTGGGAGTAGAATATGGTTTTGGAGAGCTGCAAGGGTCTTGAAAATTTAACTTTGCCTCATTGAGCCTGCTTACTGAATGAAGTTAGAGTTGATAAAACCAAGGCCATAGAAAGCATTCTGCTCTAAAATGCTTATGTTCCCTACTCCTGGGGATGAACATTTCCTCTTCTCAAGGCTATCCACAAATGAGCAAAAATGCTCATTGGTGGAGCTGCTCTGTGATATAGTCACTCAACATCATTACTCCTCATGTTTGCCATGCCTTTCTCCCACTCTCTTAACATTAGTTCCTCACTAGTAGTGATCCAATCTAGCCTTACCTCACTTCACATTTCAGCACTTTGTCCTTTCCTTTCCTTTCCTTTCCTTTCCTTTCCTTTCCTTTCCTTTCCTTTCCTTTCCTTTCCTTTCCTTTCCTTTCCTTTCCTTTCCTTTCCTTATTAAATAATTGCTTCTACATATTGTAACTCATCTTGTTAAGTAAAATATTTATTTATTTATTTTTCATTCTTTGGTAAATTTACTTGGCACTTGCTGTCTATTTCACATTTTTCACATTCTACCGCGCATTGCGAAGGTGGCGCTTCAAGAGCTTAAACCTGCTTTAGACACTGCTTGTGGTCAGGTTTTCCTTCTCTGGGTTAAGGATTGCCTGTTTTCTGTCTGGCTTGTAGGATTATGGAGAAAGTTCAAGACGCTAATCCTTCCTCAAGCAGTGCTCCGTCATTCGGCACTTGCTTGGTCTCTTCTTTCTCAGGTCCAGCCAAGCCGTTCAGTTCAACGTCCAAGACATGCAGGTGCACATCACCTTCGCAGCACTTCGGCTCTGTTACATGTCAGCAGCTGATTGTGGTTCCAGTTTTGTGAGTCGAGGTTTAGGACTGATCCAAACTCTGTCTCTGCTACTTCAAAATCCAAACAAAAAAGTTAGCAACAGAACAAGTGTAGCCATGGGGACATCTACTTCCTTTTCCCACACTGTCTGACACCAGGAGATCTGCAAATTAAAGCTCATTAGCACTGAGAGATTTTGTCTGTACTGATAAAACTAACAGAGAGATCACGGTGAAGGCCCATTGATATCAGTATCTGCTGACATTGGGCCAGATCTCCTACTGTGTTAAGGGCAAAAGAGCCCACACTGTAAGTGTTAGACAGGCAGGTCACTGATCCATTTTTTTCCTGTGATTTTCTCAGGCTTGATGCCTTCTCCTCCCATTTTCTGTTCCAGCAAATGACTTACCACACAGGATGAATTTTATGTGATATAAGCCTTTAGTGTATCAGATATTTTCCCATAAACATTCAGTTTTCCAATCTAGAATTTCTTAAGGGAAATGATTGCTACAAAGTAGAAAGATATTGAAATTATTATGGGCTCCACATTTCACAATGGCTGAGCATTTACTTGTAAATATTTTGGTTTTACAGAATTAAACTGAGCCTCTTTTGTTTGCCTATCCTCATTTGTTTGAAATGAGATCTGCCTTTCACACTGTGTCTCAAAAATGATAATTAAATGTTTCATGCATCTTGCTTCATTTTGGAATACTGGCACTCACCTCTGGTTTATGTTGAGAATTTTTGTCTATTTTTGGCATCCATAAAGCAGCATATTGCATCCAACTGCAGATGGGCTAGCTCCAAAACATTTCAAGAGCTGTTGTCATATTTCCAGGTATTTCTGTTAAAGTCCCTTTAGCCCCCTTCTAACACAGGAAATATTTTAATATGTAGACAGGTATTTTTACTTCATAAGAATTTTAAACAGTGAAAGACAAGAGAGGAAGAAATTGGCAAGCCACTGGCTCCCTAAAAATTAATGTGAGATTCAACAGAACTTTACATATATTTCAGAGTAATGGTTTCAAATGTCGTATTTTGTCCCTCTTTCCAAATCTACATTCTGCCATCTTCCTTATGTGGCTGTTTCTAATGTTTTGACTGGGCACAACAGAAATTTAATAGAATTCAGTAAAACTGACTTTTCGTTAGGAATTATGAGAAAGCTGGCAGTTTTGGCCAAGACCAAGGGCAGCATTTAGGAGTCTCAGGAGGCTTTGTTTTTCACACACAAAGCAGGTCTACAGATATCTGGCCACAGATCAGAAATGGATGGATGGGAAGGAAAGCTCAAAGCTACTGCTACTTAAATATTTATTTATAGCACTCTCACGGCATTTGTCAGAGAGCAGAAAGTGCTTAGCCCTCCATTTAGCAAATGCCATTAAACCATCTGCTACAAGCATTCCCTCAAGCAGGGCTATCACACAGACACCTTGGCTGAACTGCCTCGCCTTGAATGCTGTAACAGACACAGTAGGCTGCAGGGAAGTGCTCTGAGGGGATATCCTATCACGCCCATTAGCAATTTTTCTTGAATTGAAAACCTAGTTCAATCTTTGTTGGTCATGGTCAATCTAGGTTGGCAGGGCTGGTTTGTTTGAAGTTATTTAATATGCTAAGCAAGAAGGATCAGCTTTATGGATAAGATCGGGCAGTTTCATGGGCTTGGGAAGAATTCTCACCACCTCGCTGACCTTTTACTCAGAAGCTATGGTTACATTTCAAATATCTCACTCCAAATTATTTCCAGTTTTCTGAATTTATTTATTGAAGCATTGCATTCCAGAAATTCTAGTTCCTTGGCATTTAAGCCATGGGATAACTGGTTTAAAGTGTCTTAATTTGCTTTAGAGAAAAGGTTTCTATAAATTTTATACACCTTTGTCTACAGAATCTCACATTAAAATCAGGGTGAGTGCAAAGAAGCAAAAATATTTTTTCAGATTTAAATCCCACAGAGTTGACAAAGCTCCTTCATTTCCCAATTCTATGGAAATTCCTCTGTCTTACTTGTGCTCATGGAAGGATTTATGTGCTAATGTTTTCTGTGGTAACAAGTGACAATTACAGGCTCAGGGGAACCTTTGGTATAATCTTCATTACTGTCAGTCCCTACTTCCATACTTCTTAGCCCAGAAAGAGTGGGTCAGTTACAACAGATATGGAAAGGCTTTTTGCTCAGCTTTGCTAAGGATCCTTCTTACTTGTAACTTTTGACTTGTTCCCTCCTGCACAATTGTGCCTGAATAATACGTGCATGGTGAGGGTGTGTTTCAAAGGAAATGCACTACTTGGCAATTAAGAAGGAAGCACATACTGTGCTTAATGATTAGCTGGCATTTCACCACACATAAATCTACTATGGGATTAAAAATCTATCACAACATAAATCCGTTATGGGAATAAAAATCTATCCCAATGCCAGCTGCAGGAAATGAAATGCACAGGCTGCAGGGACTACTTGGTGAGCGTTCACACAGCCCCATCCACCCGTGCTGTGATTATAGATGCATGATCAATTTCCTGAGGCATTCTCTGGGAAAATGAGGTACAAATGTTTAATTCTGGATTATATTTACAAACACAGATTAAGGAAATCCCAGAGGCAAAACTTCAGGATAAGTAACAATAAACAACTTTGTCAATAAGCAGACTGAGGCATTAAAACTATCTTTCCTTGCATCTTACATACACAGAAAGTGGCTGATGGTTTGTTAGTCTGAGAGACTGAACAACCCCCACTATCTCTTTTATCCCCACTTAAACATCTTCCTTAGCTTTTATTTAATTTATAAATTTTTTTTGGATAATTTCTTTTTAAATCTGACATCTAGGTCACTGTGAAAAGAGTCAGTATTATACTTTCTTTTTGGAGTTGTTGGTTGTGAAGGGGGGATGCTTTATGATATAATAGCTTTTCTCCTGTTCACAATAATTTCCTGAAGTAAATCTGACCATCTTGTATGCATCTGTTTGATTATTTTTTCATTCATATACATATAGATGTCTAAGTTTACCATTGTTTGCATCTGTGCTTAAAGGTATATGAAGTACATAAAAAGTTATCCATTACAGATGATCTGAATGAATCACAGAGTCATTGAGATTGGAAGGGTTGTAGGCTTTCTTTGCTGCAGAGGCACTCACAATAAGAGGTTCAAATGTCCCTTGTGCCACTACTTCCCTCCCCTGCTAAAGAAAAGAATAACTTCCAGCATCTTTTCTCCAGTCCTTCTTGCTGACTGAGCACTAGAGACATCAGCTGTAGTACCTGGAATATCCTCCCTAAGATGTACACATCATTATCATGGGAATTCTCATTACCACCATCAACACTTTGAGAAAAAAAAAACACATCAAAACAAAACAAAACACCAAGATCAGTTATTAATCAATTGTCATTGATATACAATGGCATCTTGATGAAAAGCAGATTACATACATATGTTTTACAATAAGTTTTTTCCCATTCTTCCACTGCATTTTAGATTATGCAACAGGAAAGCATCAAGATTGACTAGGTCAGAAAAAGAAGAAGCAACAGATACAGCAGTTTCACATGCTTAAGTTTAAGAAATCGAGAAGAGAGGTGGATTCTTATATTCTTGGCCCTGCTCAATAAAACATTTGTAAGTAAGGTTAGAAACACCAAAGGGAAACTATTCCAAAGAAGCAAAATTCAAATATCTTCTTCAAATTCTGAGTAATTGGACAGAAAATATAAGGTGCACAACAATGAAAAGTTTTCCTTAAACAAACGTCACTATACAAACTGCATTCCACTATTTAAGAATGAAAACTACCTAAGAGAAATAGGGATGAGATGAAGCCATACACCTGAAACATTGACGTTGAGCCTAAAATAAAATATATTTCCAGATAAAAGTCTCAGCCAAAGCTGAATTTAGTAAGCCCTAAAAAGTGTTTGGGTATGCATTTGTATTGCTAATTTGTACATTATACAAAAAAATTATATTATTTAATGTAACTTTCAACAAAGTTCAAAGGCTCTAAGCATTTGAAAGCACCAGCATGCTCATCTTACCTTAAAAGAAAGATCTGAAATAGGTCAGAGGAGTCATACACCAAAAATTATGGCTTCTCCCCATGGTGTGAAAATGGGAAATCTTACAGGTTCTTAAGGAGAACAAGCTTTAGCACAACAAGCTTGAAAATTTGCAAGACAAGATAGCATATTCTGTGACAGATTATGCCATTAAATTCTTGAAATACAACCACTTTTTTGCCGCCATGTCCAGTAAAGCCAGTCCCATTTTAATTATAAGTCTAGCTCTTCAGCCACATCTGCTACAGACGGATCACTTTCATTACAGAAGAACTTGAACCAGAAACGTTTAACAGCCAAGAAAGAATTCAGCAGGCATCAAATGGAAGCACTATTCAATTATTTTCTTAAAACTCCCTACAATGAACTTCATCGTGTTTCACATTTGCTTTACAGATATAGAAAATGTGAAACAGCAGTTCAGGACAAAAAACACGAAAATTTTTGCTTGCCTATGGTCAGCATAAAACCTAAGATATGAGAAAAATACTTCACAAATATAACTTAACTGAATGTAATTCAAATGTCAGCTTGAAAAGTTACTGCAAGTCAAACTTGCCTTAATTAGCAACCTGTATTGTAGAAACTTCACGACCTAATTGTCAAATGGAAATCTGTTAAGGAAGACACTAGCAAAAAATCCTGCATAAAAACAAGATTAGTGGCCAGTTCGTGGATGGATTTGCAATCTGATCATTCTCAAATACTGCATCTGTACTCTGCACCTGACAGGATAAAACCGCTATTCTGCCAGGAGCAAAACATTTATTTCTCAAGTCCAAGCGAAGACTCCTCGGAAACATCCAACTTCAGCCTCAACCCCAACTTCCATACTTCCCTCCCAGAGCAGGCTTGTACCCCCTCCAGCTCTAGCAGCAGGGCTCAAGATTTCTGCCAGCCTTCATTTAAAGGCATGCTACTTCTTTCCTCTCTGGTAGGAATAGTTTTTCCTCTCTAGTAGGAACTGTTTCAGATGAGGATTTAGGGGTTCAGAGCATTTTATTTTGTTCAGGGTCTTTCTAACACCTGTGCTATTCTGCAACTTCCCTGTTCAGCTGGCAAGACAGAAAAACAGAAGCCAACTTCCAGCAACTGAAGCCTACAAGTAAAGAACCTCTTGGGGCTCTGATAAAAGATTATAGATTGTCTGCTCAGTGAGGTACAAGCCTCTCTGAGGGGATAAGCAGATTTATGTCTCAGCAATGAAGACCAGGGAAAATGACTGCAAAGACAAAGGGTTTTGTCCTTCTCACAGCCACTCTAATAGAGTAGAACTAGCATGGGAGGCAGAACACGAGTTACCCTGTCTCTTGTCATAAATTCAGTACACTGGCTCACGCTAATATATAGTAGGAAAGATTTTATATGGGTACTTTGTTAAAATTCAATGTTATCAAAAATGTATTATTTTCTCAATAATAATGTGACTTACAGCAAGACTTTCTCCTGTACGCTTAATACTATAGGATAAGATTGCATGGCAAATACAATAGAGTTACGCTGATTTGGCTTAGTATTCATAATAAATCATGTTGCAGACAGTTGTCTCTCAAGAGACCATCGCTTATTTAAGTGAAGTTTTGCAGGTGGGATCCAAACATATGGTTGGCACTCTGAAAGCTGTTGTTGAAGTCCAGAGGACTTGACAGGCTGAATGGGGTACCCATATGGGCATACTGACAGAAATATCTACAGGTTCAAGCTGACAAGAGCATAATAAAATGCTAGCTGAATTGCCAAAAGCATCATTCTCACTCTTTTCTTTCTTTTTTTTTCCCCTTCTGCATGCAGGTTTCACTGTTCTTCCCCAAGAGTTCTAGAACGTTAGCAGAAAGAATTTGCTGGTTCAGATTCTTGGATAGCAATGCACTTCGATGAAAACTGTTTACTTTGGCAAGAGCTTTTCAGTTTTCCAACTATCACTAACACATGTAGCCAACATCTAAACCAACAGATACTTTATGTTTTAATGGTGCCAAAAAAAAAGAAAAACAAAAATAAATACGTACAAATTACTTTTGCTCCAAATATCAGTTCATAATACATGATCCCACTGATTTGCATCAACAGATACCAGCCTAATGTGCCCCACAAGAAGAAGCAAAATTCACTTTTCATCCATCAAATGGAAGCATATTTGGCTGTAATTATTGCAAATTATTTCTCTTTATTTAACATCACACTGGAGAAACTGGACAGTTTCAAAAAGACAAAAAGCAAAGAGTAAGCAAGCTGCTGCAGTCTTCATAGAAGCCTGTCGTGTCTGTCAGTGAAGCCAAATTATTTGCAACATTGTTTGAATTAAAATTATGCTTCATGAAGAGAAATCAAAGACATCTTAATTGCTAACTGAAGACCAATTAAGCTCAGATTAGTGCAGTAAGAAATACCTTTGTTAGTCTACTTGGACTTTCTACAATGTGTTCTACTTACAGAAGACAGTTTTGCACCCACTCCATAGCCATTAATACCCAAAAAGAGCCTTTTAGTGTGCAGCAATTTTGTGAAATCAATGAAGTCCAAAAAGAGTACAAAGAGAAGAAGCCATGAAACTAGAGCAAAGCAACCCCAGTAATTTATTTTAATTATTTCTTATATTAATCATAGAATTGTTTAGGTTGAAAAAGACCTCTGAGATCATTGGGTCCAGCTGTTAATCCAGTACTGCTGAGTCCACCACTAAAGCGTGTCCCTAAGTGCCACATCTACACTTCTTTTAAATACCTTCCAGGATAGTGACTTAATCACCTCGCTGGGCAGCCTGTTCCAATACTTGACCACCCTTTCCATAGAAAAGTATTCCCTAAAATCCAATATAAAACTCCCCCGACAGAACCTGAGGCCATTTCCCCTTGTTGTGTCACTTGTTACTTGGGAAAAGAGACCAATCCCACCTCGCCACAACCTCCATTCAGGCAGTTGTAGAGAGCAATAAGGTCCTCCCTGAGACTCCTTTTCTCCAGGCTAAATAGCTCAGGCTCCCTCAGAAGCTCCTCACAAATGTTGTGCTCCAGACTCTTCACCAGCTTCACTGACCTTCTCTGGATACTCTCCAGCACCTCAAAGCATTTCTTGTCATGAGGGGCCAAAATTAAACATAGATGAAAAGAAGAACACATGCCTTCAGTACCATAATTGTGAGATAATGGTTAATTGCAGCTTCAGTTACTAATACTACATTATGAGATGAAGATATTTCCGTTTTTTACCTGAAAATAACACATGGCTGTTAAGCAAATGAAAAAATATTTTTAAAAAAATTTTAATGCTTTGTAATGTAAGAAGTCATAGATTCATAGAATCACAGAATCTTAGAATAGTTTGTGTTGGAAGGAGCCTTAAAATGTCATATAGCCCAGCAATGAGCAGGGACATCTTCAACTAGATCATGTTGGTCAGAGCACCATCCAACCTGACTTTGAAGATTTCCAGGGTGGGGCATCCACCACCTCTCTGGGCAACCTGCTCCAGTGTTACACCCGACTCATCGTAAAAACTTCTTCTGTGTGTCTGATCTAAGTCGACCCTCCTTCAGGTATAATCATTTAAATCTGAGGATGCAAAGACTTTTTGTTGTAGTTACCTCTGTTTACTGAGACTCATTCCGAAACAGTCCTTTCTCGTGGACATCTGTCATGACTTTGATCCTTCGTTGCACTGGAGCAGCGAAGCACCAGAGGGAGCTCCAAGACAGGCTCAAAGCCAGCGCTCCCCAAAAAGCAGAGGCTCGGGTTGGACACAACTGTGAGCACAAACTGCTGTGGTTGTGAGGGTTGTATTTGCCTTCAGTGCTGTCTCTCACGGTTATCACTGGTTTATTTTTCTGATGTTGATAATACCATAATCTGCAATAGCCACTAGATTTTCTAGTGATAATGTAACTGCCCTGCGCTGCCTC
The DNA here is from genome assembly GCA_013397845.1 of Melanocharis versteri. Lineage (NCBI taxonomy): Eukaryota > Metazoa > Chordata > Aves > Passeriformes > Melanocharitidae > Melanocharis > Melanocharis versteri. The sequence goes on from VZTG01009883.1 coordinate 2,119,802, forward strand.
TCCAGTACTTTGTCAGAAGACAGCTGAAAGCTGCTGTGGAATTAGGATAGGGCTTCCTGGTTGGGAGTTCAGACAATTGAATGATTAAAGATTATCTTGTGCATGTGCACAAGAGGCAAATTAAGGCTGAACAAACTGTTTTAATTCATGGTGAGTTGCTGGGGGTTTTTTGTTTGTTTGCTTGTTTGGTTTTTTGCTTCAAAGGGCTTGACTCTGTAATATTAATGCTATCATACCCAAAAGAGTCTAATAGATGCATTTCGTTTTAGGAAATGAGCAGGCATGTTGAAGGCCAAAACAGATGTTGAATGCCCAGAAGAGATATTGCAAAACATTAGTGACAACTGGACTGTTTCAGTAACATATCGCCCGAAGAAAGTAAGCAGATCAACACAAAGGCTTGGTTTGGTTGTTCTGAAAATTATGAGGTGCAATGCACGAATGAAAAGCCCCATCTTTGGAATTCAGTCTCTTTGAAAGTGCTCCCAGGATCTTTCAGGATAAAGAACCAGGATTCTTTCTCTTTTTGCTTTATGAGGTTCTTTGTACAAAGACTCGTCTCATTTGTACTGCAAATAAAAATATAATAGCAGTTAGAGCCTATGGGGAGATGCTCTACAGCAAAGTGAAAGAAATAATTCATCTGCAGAAGTAATATCTGCAGAAATTCATCCTTGGAGACTACTGCATCAGGTGATGTGATTTTGCAGGAAAGTAGCAAATATTTTAGGCCAAGAGAATTGCCATAAGTAGTCTTGAAAGCCTTGGGGTGAGATTAACATAGCTCACAGAAGGAACTGCTTTACTCCAGCTTATCTCTATCAGTGGTCAGTGCTACATACTGCAACGTAAAGGCTCCTAAAAGGTATTCATGACATAGAACATCCTCTAGAGAATTTTTTCCACAGGCTAACAATTGCTTCTCTACACCATGAGAATTCATAGCATTTAGCCTATAGAGTTTTAGCTCAGCACTAGACATGGAAGCTGGCAACAGCAAATCCTGAATTCTTTTCATATCTTTTATATAAGTGGAATTTTACCAATAACATCGGGGGGAGCGGAGAGAGACATTTATCACTATTTCCAATTTTCAACCAATTCTGTTAGACCATATTAGGGGAAAAGAACTTAAAAGTTAACGATAAGGCTATAGGAGGAACTCAACAGTTCACCATTCTGCCTTCTAATGGTTCCCCCCCTAAATTTAACAGTTCCAAATTTATTCTTGCAACCTTCAGAGACAAATATCTGAACAATATTTTAATAATGCCTGCTTATCTTATCTTATCTTATCTTATCTTATCTTATCTTATCTTATCTTATCTTAGTCCAGGTTTTAAGACCCCTCATCAGAAAAGAAATTTCCGTTTCAAATTTCCTTCTGATCTTTTCACTGTATGTTTTGCCTAAGTTCCTCCTCACCTAAGCTTCTGTGTAAAAGTTTGTTGCTCTGTAACAGCCATTCATTCGATAATGACACCCTCCCAGTTTTATGAATAACACTTTCAACCAAGCCCTCAGATCAAAATCAACACTTCACATTCAAAGTTTCCATTTGAAATCATATCTTTAAAATAAAATGAGATCCACATCTAGACAGACCTCCAAGCTAAACAAGCAGTTTTCCCCTTCCTGTAATCTCTCCCAGGTGGTTTTGCTGTTTTTCCTACTCTCTGCCCCTCTCCAGGCATACCACAACATCCTCCTACACTGCCTCATCTGATTTGACACTCTCTGTAGGCAGAGCAGTGTGATTCTATCAGCCCTGCCTCCATCCAGGCCTCTCTGGAAATTACTGCTCATCTGCAGGGCTGTATAGGCATACCTCACACAGTGAATACATAATGTGAATTCTTCATTAAATTCTTCTTCATTAAATCCACATTAATCCCATAAAAGCACTGATTTCAATAGACACTAGAATACTAGCATAATAATAATAATAAACCTAATTTCTCTATTCTAGGATTGGCCATCTCAGAGCTTCAATTAAGTTTGGAATCATCACCTTGTTCCTTCAGACACAATCAATGCTCAAAAAATAAATCCATCAATCTATATTAAATTTTGGGGTCTTTTTCCAAGTGCCATGTTGAAGTTTGTACTCCCAAATGACTGCTGCTGCTACTGCACGCTATTTGAATATTACTAGTCCTTGCAAGGACTAAACGTAAAAATGAAATATTTTGCATAACATAAGTGTTCTCAGTAGTAAGACCCAAGATTTCATTACCTACAAAATTAAAAGAAATATAAAGAAACATTTCAGGATGAGGTAGAATTCTTTGAAACTAATTCTGATCTGTTGATTTCCTGGGCATACAGTAAAAATACAATAATCAAGGAATAATACGCTCCAGACAGTGCATATTGGTGTGATTACTGCATGCCTCAGGTGGTACTATAAAACTTAAAACCAGTTTTGAACTTGAACCACCCAAGAAGAAGAATTACTCCGTCAACATTACCTGGGAAGTCAGCATTCTGTTGTGGAGAAATTAAAGCATACCTATTGTATACATTCAGTTATAAGCAGCTTTGGAAACATTACTTTTTTTTTTTTCTTTATTTTTTTGGGGAAGACAAGTCATGAAACACACATTTTTGTAAAACTAGACATTGGTAAGGCACAGTGGTTTGAAATTACCTGTTTAAAGAAACAAAGAAAGAATCAGGAAGACATTGAATGTCCAGGATGGGGCTTCTAATGTGAGAGATCACTCTAATGTACTCCAACTGTGAGCTAATTGCAATCTCCAGCTGAACAAGTCTGGGTTGGATTCAGTTCAGGAAACAAGAGCTCTCGCAGGAGTGTACCTGAACTCCTGCTTAGTCTTGAGTAGAAAAACAGGCTTCCATTCTTTCCAAGAATAAAATTTAAAGCTCTGTTACGCGACAAGATTTCAAATGGCAATAAATATTTGTGTTTGTGGCATTAGGCCATAAATGCCTTCAGAGCCTTTACCCTCAGTGCTTTGACTTTTAGATTAGAGGAGAAAGGAATGCTCATAGGATAGAAAGAATGAGAGACACAACAAAGCTTAGAAAACCCCTGATGACCTCCAGGATCATCTCCTGCTTCTTCTGGATCGCTCTGAGTACTTCCAACTGCTCTCATCCGATCTTAGTTCTCAACAGCTGTAGGGAGCAGAACACAAGAGTGTTCTGTTCATGTGCAAGCACAGGAGCAAATATGAAAGTAAAGACATCATTTGTCTCAGAGTCAAAATAGTTCTTGATAGCATTTGGTAAAACTACATTGCACCAGAAGTAGTGCAACAAATGCAACAGCAAAAATACCAGGCACTTCTCATTCAACAGAACCTATCAATTTAATAAAATTACAGAAAAATGGCAACAGCCTCTGCAAATCTCTGTTTTCATCATGGGTTAATGAAAGTTGAATAATGGGTTTGCTGAATTAAACTCAACAATCAAGTGCCAAAGGTTATCCTGGCCTGGCAAGGATTATCAGCATTACTTGGTTTTCTATTCTCTTTGGCACAAATTACAGTTCACTTCAATCTGCAATTATTTTCCACATGATGAACTTAAAAAAAAAAAAAAAAAAACACAAGGTGAAATAAATCAATTAGATGTCAGCATAAAAAGAAATCTTAGGCATCTTGATATTTATTTAAATTCACACTCTAAGCTGGGAATTGGAGTGTTATGATAACGACAGTGAGTCAGGGAAGCTAAGTAAAAACCTTGCTCAGCCTTCATGTCCCTGGACAACTTGTTCCAATGTTTGACAACCATTTAGGTTAATAACCTAATACCCTATCTAAACCTCCCCTGGCACAACTTGACACCAATTCTTCCCGTCCTATCACTAGTTACCTAGGCTCCCCACCTGGCTACAAACTCCTTTCAGATAGTTGTAGAGAGGGATAAGTCTCTCCTGAGCCTCCTTTTCTCCAGACTAAACAATCCCAGCTCTCTCAGCCACTCCTCATAAGACTTGTGCTCTAGACCCTTCCCCAGCTCTGTTTCCCTTCTCTAGACACGTTCCAGCACCTCAATGTCTTTTTTCCAGTGAGGGGTCCAGAACTGAACACAGTTCTTGAGGTGCGGCCTCACCAGAGCTGAGCACAGAGGAATGACCGCTGCCTGTTCCTGCAGGCCACACCATTGCTGATACAAGCCAGGATGCCTTTGGCCTTCTTGGCCACCCAGGCACAGCTGGATCGTGTTCAGCTGCTGTTGAAGCACCCCCAGGTCCTTTTCCTCTGGGCAGCTTCTCAGCCACTCTGTCCCCAGCCTGTAGCTCTGCCTCGGGTTGTTGCGACCCATGGCACTTGGCCTTGTTGAACCTCTTACAATTGGCCTTGGCCCATTGATCCGGCCCATCTAGACCCTTCCGACCCTCCAGCAGATCCACATTCCCACCAAAATTCAAGTGGATATTAACTCCATTCACCACCACCCTCTGGACCCAGATATCCAGACAGTTTTTTATCCAGCAAACAGTGCACCTTTCCAAGCCATGAGCAGCCATTTTCTCCTGGAGAATGCTCTGGAAGATGATGTCAAATGCTTTCCTGAAGTCCAGATGAACAACACTCACAGCCTTTCCTTCATTCACTTGACATTGAAGCAGATCAGGTTGGTCAAGTAGGATCTGCCTCTCACAAACCCAGGCTGACTGGTCCCAATCCCCTTGTCCTGTACGTGCCACGTGATGACGCTCAAGACAATTTGCTCTGTTATATTCCTTGGCACTAAAGTCAGACTGACAGTGCCCTGGATCTTCATTCCAGCTCTTCTTGTAGATGAGCATTAAATTTGCTAATTTTCTATCACCTGGGATCTCGTCAGTTAGCCAGGACTGATGACAAATTATTGCCTTTTTTGAAAATTTTACCTTATTAGAGGGACATTAGACAAATCAATTTACAGCAGACTGATTTGGAGGAAAGGATTAAAAATTTTCACCATTTTTTAACTTTCTTAAACATACTGTCTAAGCAAGCTGAGACATCTCACAACAAAACAGCTAAATGCCAGATTTCAGGCTATTTTTTTGCCACCTGTACCATGTTAGCCTTGAACTGCCTGCTCAGGGCCACAGCCAAGGATGCAGGGATAAGGAGTAAAGGATGTGTACGGGGCCAACAAAAAGGTTTTATTTTTTATAGTTGTATTGTTCACAACAAAAAAAATGAGGGCCCTACCCGGGATTCTCATGCTTTCATGTAACACTGGATAGAAAGAGAGAGGGTGTACTTGTATTGTCCTTCCTTCTTCATCAAATTAAAGATTCCAGCCTCTACAGCTCCATGCAGTCACTTTACTAATTTTTCAGGTAACGAAATTGTGCATTATATCCATTGTATCCGTATTCATACTCCCTTTGATCTTAGGAAACAAAATTAACAGGTGTATCAGAGAACAGGCAGCAACTTGAATTAACTGGCAACATACAAAAGAATTAAATTCAAAGCTGTTTCAAATAAGCAGATTACTACAAAATATCACAAAACAAGTTAACATCATGCACAAATAAATAAGGAACCATCTTCAACTGAGCACAAGCATGATCATCAGAAAAAGGACAACAGCCATGTTATGGGTGCATTCGAATGAATGTTTGTACGTGTCCTGTAAAACCATTTTGTTTGGTAGCATTCACATGCATGAGCCACAAAAAGACTGATATAAGTGCAGTGATCCAAATTGCATTTCCTCCTGGGAGACTGAAATCTGATGATCTGTTGAGAAAATCTGCCATCGCCAGCATGGTAGCTTCATCAGAGGACAGGACACTAAGGGACATGTAGTACTGCAGAACATTTCATTAAATGAGAAGAAAATAACAGAAGTTTCAAGGTGTTCTGAAAAGGATAAACAAATGGGAATTCTGATGCAAACACTGCGTGGATTGAAAAACGCACTAGTCTGAAAGGTCCTCAACTCATCCCTCATCACATTAGGTACTCTGGTTTGACAAGTAAGAAAGCCTGTTGGGGAAACAGCTGGACTGTTCTTACCCCAGCTGACTCTCACTTTCTTTATCATAAGACTCCAACACCAGGTTCGGTTACCACATTTCAGTGAAATACAGTGCCTCAGATGAGCTGCAGGAGCAGGCCAGGAGAAACTTTCAAACTTGCAGCAGTTAATTGTGTTCACTTGAACACCTTTTACAGAATCCCAGAACATTCTGAGTTAGAAGGGACCCACAAGGATCTTCTCTTAAGTGAATGGTCCATGCAGGAATTGAGCCCTTGGCAGTATTAGCACCATGCTCTGACTAACTGAGCAGATCTTCCTCACAGTTTGAGGGCATTTTTCAGTTTGCATTTGCAGTGGGCTGGGAACACTCCCCAAAATGGGCACTGCCATCCAGCTGATGCGATATGCAAGCGCTGTAACTCCACCCACCTTGAGTCCTGGAAGCTCTAAGAAATGACCATCACTCATCTGGTTGCAAAAACTCCAGCAAATAGTGATTACTGAACTCAAAGGATATAGGAAAAGAAGATTATAAATGGCAAGAAAAAAACAGAGGAAATCTCAATATATTTGTAAAGTAAGAGTACTACAAGTAAAAAGAAGTGTATTCAGAACATTTAGTTTTTGTCCAGCAGCATCCCAAGGAGATTCCCACTTCCACATCTCAGATTACAGATGCCAAACTAGTTACAACACCAGCCAAATAGAGAATAAAAAGAAGAGTGCTTTCCTCAGGGGTAAAGTAAGTCTTTTGTGCAGGAGATACACATTTTAAATGAAACAAACAACGAGCCCTTAGACAGGATTATAGTGACCTGGTTGTAAAAAAGGCTGAGTTACATACTGGTCTTTCTAGGGAGAGGTTTTAGGAAACCGGTACCTCCAGCACACAGTCCCCTAGTCAGTATGCATGTAGGTACAAACTGCAAACATGTCAACAATGAATTAAGAAACTGACTGAGAAAATCCTCCATCTGTTGTTTCCTTTTTCTTCACCATTGTTTCCTTACATGCTGCAAGATTATAAAGTTGCAAGTCTTTTGCTGTAAGGAATTTAATTAAAATGCTGATTTGAAATCATTTAGCTGCACTATCATCATCTTGCAATTACTCTGTTTAATCTGTACTATGTTAACTAACGACAGATGTTTCCCTTGGCTCATCAGTGATTCTTTCTGAACTTATGTTCCTCTTCAGAGGAGCTGAACCCTTCCTGGAAGGCAGTGCAGAATTCTCATTTATCATGTTTCTCTCCAAAAAAGTGTTGCTGTTGATCAGTATCAGAGAACTTGACTGCTTTCGAACACCACATGTTCCTGCTCTTTGCTCTGAAATTATGTGTCTTTCTAAACCAAAGCTTGGTTTCATTGACAATAACTTCAATTCAAAAAGATGATCTAAACTGATCTAAAAGATTGCATGGCAACGATAAATGTTTTATAGCTTCTCATGGCATCTTTCAGGTCGGGATCTCAGACCTTAGAACATTTACGCTTACTTAAACTTGACCCTTCTGTGAGGGAACAAACATCTTAAAGATTAATAAGTGAAGACAGAAAACATTTACTATCCATGGGATATGCGCAGCTTGAAAAGAAAGCCAGTGAGATTGTGACAATTTGGGGGAAAATATTTCTTTTTAAATGTGCAATCCTGCCCTTGCAGCATTTTGCAAGACTATTTAATTCCTAACATGATATTTTCTTTTAATCACACACTGGTTTCAACTCATAAACAGTCAACACCCAGCTTGAGAAAAGGATTTCTTTAAAAACATCCTTGACAGAAATGCACCATTTGCAGTCTCACTTGTTTGCCTCATACTTTGGTTAATCAGAGGAAGATAAAGGATTCTTCAGACTAAAAAGGAAAAAACGGAAGAAAAAATATTGAAGAATTCTTTGCAATCACCCACATCAATTCCAAACTGGCTTTTTCCCATGTCACCTTAGACTTTTGATATATTGATATATTGCTTATAAATTTACAAATCCCCACAAAAGGTTCAGAAAATGCAAGTGAAGTAATTTTTCAATTTAACAACAAGATTTGATCATTACTGAGCCTTACCTTCATGCACCATCAAGTCTATTATTAACTATGTCCAAGGAAATAGAAGACCTCAGTTTATTGCCAGCTGTTGGTGTTACTTGCTATCAAGTTGACTAATGAGAATCAAATGCAGATAAATTCACCCCAGTATTGGAAAAGAACAAGAACTGTATCTTTCTTTTCCTTTAAATAAGATATATCAATGAGAAAAAGAAAACAAAATATCCCTATCATCCATTCGAGAAAGGGACAAAAGTTTGAAGTATAAACTAACGTTATTCTCACATGCCATGGCAGAAATAATTACTACAGCACTATGTTTATTTTTTCTGATACCAGAATATAGTGAGAGAGCATCTCGGCATTAGCAATAGAGTATGTATTCTTAAATTTCTTCTTAAAATCCAAATGCCATTCCATTCATAAACACTGGCAGAAAACGAGATAAAGGCAATACATGCTGACAAAACAGCATCATGCCACACCAGTGTATTTTCCAAAGGATGGAGGAAGTTGCACTTTATAATAAAGCATATCTTGGCTTTTGTTAGTTATTTGTTAGTTATAATGTTAACATTCAGGCATGGAGAAATGCAATTCGGTGAAACTTTTATTGGTTACATTAACTTGTTCAAGCTGTCATGGGAAAATAGGACATTTATGGGTTTGTTTGCACGGACTTCAGGTATCACCCACAAAATAAAGAAGGAACCATTTCCTTATAAACAACATAGCATTTGATTTCTTCAGCTGGCAGCTGCAGGTGAGATTGGAGAGAACTTAGTCTCAAATTAGGGTAGAGGGATGTCAGATCTTTACTGAGAACAGAACTTGTAGCTACTGTCGGAACACCTGATTAATCAGCCTATTAAATGATTCTATAGTTTGAAAAGAGCTCTTAGAAAATCCTGTCTCTGATGAAAGAGTAAGATGAGGTGATTCCTTGACACTGGATTAAAAAATGTGAGTGAATTCAACTGGCCATATCAATTCAGTTTTCCTAGTGGAAATCCAGGTTAACTACACTGAATTAGGAAAGTTCTACTCACATAACCAAGAGCTGCTGGCTGCCTAGCTATGACTTAGGAGGCATGTCATAGGAAGGAAAGCAGTCCATTATTTTTATGGGTCACTGACACTGTAAACCATTGGCTTCAACTCATAGCAGAGACTAGTTTAAAATTGCATTTCATTAATAGAAACAAATGACAAATACTCTATTGCCAATATTAATGTGGATTTTGTTTTCATCTACAAGTGATGATCTCATGATAGGTGTTCATTAAAGATCTCCTTTTCAGCTTTCACCAATCCAAATGCTTCTTAGAATGGTCCTCAAAGCTTCTATCTCTCCATGGTCTCCCAAGGCATATCTCTTTATGTACCATGTTCCAGGTTTTTACTGCCCCTGAAAAGGAAATTTGCAGTTTTTTGATGAGTAGCCCAACATTCCATTCTTATATATATGTATATCAATTAAGGCCTACCAATAAGTAGGACTCACTTGATATAAAATTTGCAGTTCTGTCTTTTGGCTGAATACTTGCTTAGAGCCTGGAGGCCCTCAAAAGGACAAAAATACTTGTTTGAAGTCATTTTCAGTGTATGAAGTTGCTGTCAACAGACGCTGAAGTATTTTTTCACTGCTTTTTCCCTAGCAAGTGTGAAGAGCCTTAAAGCCAACAAGTGGAAGATTCAAAACAAACAAAAAGAGAGAGTTTATACACAAAATGTGCAAGTTACAAAACTTCTTGACACAGGATAGTGACAGTCAGAAGTGTATATAGGTATAAGAAGACACTGACATGCATAGTGACAAGAAATTCACAAGGAGTATTAAACACAAAGAAACCATTTCTGCCTCAGGCAGTCCCTGTGCCACAAGCCATTGTCGGCTGGGACTTTTTTCAGAGCAATTTTCATTGTATCATTCCTCTAATCTTATCTTTTCTTCCTAGACATTTGCTCGAGACCACTGTTCAAGATGAGAGAGTGACTTAATACAACCTCAGTTCTCTGATGTCCCTTGGCTTGTTTTCATAGACAAAGCATAAAATGGGCTTTAAAACAACAAATACTGGAACAGATGCTTATGTCATGGCCTGATTCTTTTCTCTTCCCAAGACTTATCTATTCTGCAGATCAAGTGAGATACCTTCTAAGTCCAGACTCTTTTCAGTTTCTGGCCTTAGAAGGAGTTAAGAGGGAGGTCAAGCCCTCTTCTCTCTTGGTTTTGTAACTGTCTTTAAATGTTTACCAAGATATGGCTTATCTCTGGCAATTTTTTTCTTCATTTGCTTTTCTTACAGCCCAGTGTTTAACTAAACAAACAGCCTAACAGTCATCCCAACGGTCATGTCAACACAGTGTATTCATTAACTATTTTTGCAGCTCCTCATCCATCACTGTGGATGTTAGAGCTTGACCTGGACATGGAAGTCATTGTCTTTAAGGATAAGCATCTGTGTGGTTTTATGCTCATTCAGCTGAGTGGGTTTGAAGTGATAATAAGCACAGCTGGGCTTATTTAAATGTGGAAGATTATGATCTAAAACACACTTCAAATACATAGATTCAGGTCTTCATTTTTAAGGAGTGCAATTTACTACTGAAAATAGGCTAGCAAAGGAAGTCAGGGACTGTCTGTTTCCTGGAAACTTTTGCCTAGTTAGATGGGAATGATTTAGTCAAACATGTGAGATACAAATGTGGCTTGTATCACAGGAGGAAAGGGATGAAGAGGGTAAGAACATCGATATTTTAAGCTATGCTGCAGGTGACATTAAAATGATCCATTCTGGCCTATATAAGATATCTTGATTTCAAAATAATGTTCTAGAGGACCAACCATCCCTTTAGTGATTCCATTTTAAGCATGATGACTTGGAACATTCATAGACCTTGTTAAATCTTCCATCAGATTACATAAATTGGTAACACCAAATACGAAATAAGAGAGAATGTAGGATAGTGTTTCCATTTTGCCTTTACTTATCTCTTTCATAGTTCTTTTCATCTCTTGTTAAATCACTAGGCTGATAATAAATTTATAATTTAAAATTTCCAAAGACTATTTTCTTACTTTCTACTGTTAAATATATTGTATTTTCTCTAAAACTGTGAAAAAACAAATATTTCACAATGTCCATAGTGGAAAATACTTAATGAGAATAGGTCCTTGAAGTGCAATCTAATTCAGTGGCAGATATTCCAAAACAGTCATATATTGAAAAAATACATTTATACCTACTCTGTAATCTGACATCTGTAATGATATACAGATAATAAATGTGCTTTACTTCTGTATTTTATTAAATCTTAAATATTCATAGATGAAGCCATGCTGTGCAAGTTTCTCATTACAAAAATACCTTTCAGGGAAAAGCATTTTTCTTTCGTACAGCCAAGAGGGAATGGCTTGGCACAGCAAAAGATCTGGAGAAGCACTAATTTGCTATTCATCCATACATTTAACAGTGATAACTGTTTTCTGACAAACAAGCTCCTTGCCAGACATGTCCCTTCTTGTGAATCTGACCTGTGCTTTTTAACCCATTGCACTAAATTCAATCCTGAGCAAAGCTGACGGGCCCGTGCATCGACAGGTTGGGGTTTGATTTGCTTGCTCTAAAGGCAGCATTTCTGATCCATTGGCCCAAACAGTGCTCTCCATGGAAGTGAGAAACTCCACCTGGTGCGCTCTGGCCAGTTCCCAGTCAGCACACGTGACACCAGCTCAGTGGAGACTGGGACAAGGTGATCCTCAGCTGGTGTGTCACTGGGGCTGCCGTGCTGCTGGCTGCAGGGATTAAGCACACGACTCACCAGGCACAGTGTCTGCAAGGCTGTGGAAAGAGAAACCCCTGGCCAGAAACACATCTATAGCCATCTCCTGCAGAGCTCTGTTTTGCTGATGACAGTCACCCATGAGTGTCCCTGCCCCAGCGTCGGAGGCCTGCTGCCGCAGTCCCTTAGTGGGGTACATACGCTCCCCCACAGCAGCACTCTGTTCTGATTCCTAAATACACCTGCTGAGGGGCCTGTGGGCTCCTCCAACTGCTCAAAGTTATGGCACACACCGGGGTGTTCATGCCAGCCCCAAAACCATCTGTGGCTGGCACAGAGCAGTTCATGGCCCCCACAGCCTCCTGCTGCCCACACCCTGCCACTCATGGCCAGAAAAGCATCTGTCAAATGGCCACGTTGAAGAGCAAAAGGAAAATGACACTTTCTTAATGGCAGGATCAAGCAAAGGAGCATGGTTGTCCCATGATAACCCAGCTCTGGGACATGGTTCTCCCATGGTCATCCAGTTCCTGCTATGTTCTTGGAGGGACTCTCCATATCCTGTGCTTCAAGACTCCTGAGCAGCTCAGGCTTATTCAGTGGTCCCAGCTGATGCCCCATGGCCTCAGGAGGGGCTGCTGAGAAGTTTTAATGGGTTTTGGCCATCTGGAAACCCAATGATTAATTACATGGTAATAAAATTTATTGTTAAACTAGGACTGAAACTATCTTGTCATGGCTGGTGTACAGTACTTCGAAGCTGCCAATGTCACTGACACGTGATGTCATCTTCTGGGCCAGAGGAGAGCTTTCGAAAGTTGACTCTGAAATTGCAATTTTTATTTTAATAATTCATCACAGTTTTCTTCATGGTCAAGAATACCTTTTGTGAATGATCACATTGTGGGGATAATTAGAACAATATGAAATAAGTGGGATGAGTAAATGTGTTTTTCTAACAAAAATCAGAATTGAACAAGGAGTACTTTTCTGTGACTGGGTTTCTACATACAGCAAGGGTGTTTATAGCAGTATGGATGGTTTGTGATTCAACCTTAATTTAAGTTTCTGGCTGGATTATACTCTGTATCAACAGGAATTATAATTTTAAAACCGGTCCTGTATTTAATTCCAAAACTGTTGGAGTTGTGTGTTTGTTTACATATTTTGATCCAAGATAAAATCTCAATGACAGTAAATAAACAGTATCATGAAATCACTATTTATTTATCCCTGCTAAGAGAATTCATTTGTGTTGAACTGTTTTTCTAAAAGGGTTTTTAAGGGTTTTGTGGGTTGGTTTTATTTTGTTTTCTGTTGGTTTCTCTTTTTTTAACAAGTATTTTAACTTTATTACCATGTTACTGAAAGTGCTGGCTTTGCACTGAATACTGCTCTCACTTGTGTCTCCTGTGTAACAGACATTTAGTCAGTAAACACACTTTGAAAGTAAGGGTTCCAAGTACTGATATTTGCTTACAATCTCACCTTTGGGAAAAACATTTATTGGGGTAGGGCATCCTGTGGAAATTTTCTTTTCTCTTTCTGTAAAATATATCAGTTTAACAGTTTTACTCTACTATTTTGTTCTGCTCTTTTTATAGAGCAACTACTGCATATAGATAAATAATGGGAATATGTACCAGGAAGAAGGAAAACCTGCTTAAACTGTAACAACATTAGTGGTACCCAAAGACGATTTGGTATGACTGAGCTATGAAGTTTGGAAATAAGCTTAGTTTCAAAATTTTAACCATCAGAAAACCAAGGTTATGCTCTATTTTTGTAATAAACGATGGGGAGCAAAAAGCCAAACTTATTTTAAGAGACAAACTGACAGAAAATTTGGACAAACAGAAGAGTTTTCTTGGAGGAAGAGGAGGAGATATGATTTTATGCCATAAATGAAACGGGTTTTTTCCATGGTAGCAGTTTCCAAACTAACCTGTGAAAAGAGCCAGGACTTTTCTGGGTGTGAATTAGGAGGCTATGTTTTCAAACCCTTATATCTTCAACCTCCACAACTAAAGGACTTGGGTATGGCCTTGCAATGGACTTTTACAAAGCTTTGTGAAAAGGAGGTAGGAAGGCAGAAATTTCACAAAGACTCTAAGATGGGAATTTAAGGAAGCACATTTCAGTGCTTTCATAGTCTATGCTATATATTCCCTGGATACAAATGTAGGAAAAAGAGGAGTTCAAAAGAGCTGACAATATCTTAAACAGTGTGTACTAAGGATGTCAACTATTGCATTGAGGAAGAAGAAAAAAATGTATCAAGATCACTCTAGGCAGATTAAAAACTCTCTAGTATCTTCAAAATACAAGGAAGTATCCAAATAAAGCCAAATTGCAATCAATATTAAATAATAGCTTAAGGATCTAGGCCCAATTCACGGAATAAAATATCTCTTGCTCTTGTTAGTCATGTCAAAGGTTATCAGAAGATAGTTTTAGTTGAAATAATGAAACAGAGGCTATTCATTCATCATTCTCTGTTGTGCTGCTTCTGTTAAAGGTCTGGAAAAAAGGTTTCAGGAACCATACCTTCTCTTCCTCTGTATACACCAAGAGATTAAAGGAAAAATAGCCTACCACATATAAAAACTCTCTGTTTTAAACATGGCCATTAATGTTCATATTCAAACAGAGGGACTACCATTTGGAAAATCATCTAGTGTTTTCTTAAAGCTGCTTAGGCAAACAGTGTGGAGCCAGTGCCACTTGAGAAAATTATGCAAATGTCTTACCCAAACACTGTTGACCATAAGCCATGTACTTGTAGTGAGCCCCTTTCGATGAGGCACAATGACTACACTTCATCAGCAAAAATTCAAGTGTAGGCAAGTAAACTCTGTAAACATTTGGCATTTCTGGGCTAGAAAGGAAAATTCCACCACTTGCACGCATCCGAAATTTAGCTGTCTCCCATGTAGTACAAAGAAAAATAATAAATAACATATGTAAGAACTTACTGGCCTTTTCTCCAGCTTGAGGAAGGAGTCAATTTATGTTCCCATACAGCTAACTAGCTCTTCTGGTGCTTGGGGTTTTTTTTAATCTATCCTGTGTTTGATATTTCTTTGCAAGTATGGAAGTGAAAAGTTTTAAAGTACAAACTAGACAAGTCAGCATTTGCACTTCTGTTGAGCATCCCACCAGGTGATGTTCTGGAACAATGGCAGAATGATTGAAATACTATTGCAAAATATTTTAAAATACTTCCTAATCAGACCACTTGAACGAGTTGAGTAAGATCCGTGGATAAAAAAGTTTACAATTGCTACCCAGTGAATTACCTAGCAAAGGTTTAATATAATGTTTAAATTGCCTGAATGTGACAGTCAAAAGATAAACCCCAGAAAATGTTAGTGCAACTATGAAAGAAATAAAATTTTTCACAAATTTGTGTGAAGTGAAACATTTGCTTTTGGGTAAATCCCCAGTCTACCGATCCCTGCCATACTGTGCTCTCTCAGATATGCCCATATAAGCAATTGGTTTAAGGAATTTTACATCTAAAAAGGACCTGATTCTAAACCTTACCTGTCTACATGGACCACATTATATATCATAATGTGGACATCAGCTGAGGACCTGATCCAGAGGTTCTAACCGCCTACAGTCTTAATGAGTCAGGTGGGAGCTGTAAGTTATCACAGGTTTTGAGAAGTAAACTGATGAATTCGAACAGGCAGTCTCAGATCATTGTACTACAGATGACGTGTTCATGATATTAAATGTCTCTGTCATTTAATGTCTGAAAAATCGTCATTTTCTTTTGCTGATCACCACACAAAACTTGCAGTTATATTTATAAGTGGTGGAATTGGAGCACAAAGTGTTGAAATAAGTTCAAAATATGCATATGTTTTCCTCATGGAAAGCTAGTCAATACCAAAAGTATCTGTCATATTGATTACAGTTGATCCCAAACAGCTACTATTACCAAGAACCATGTTTCAAAGCATATAAAGCTTGATAAATTCCTTGCTTTCTTGAGCTCAGCAAGCAAGGTGGCCAAGAAGACCAGTGGCGTCCTGGCCTGTATCAACAATGGTGATGCCAGCAGGACTAGGGCAGTGATCATCTCCCTGTACTTGGCACTGCTGAGGCCACACCTTAAATACTGTGCGCAGTTTGGGGTCCCTCTCTACAAGAATGGCATTGAGGTGTTGCAGCATGTCCAGAGGAGGGCAATGAAGCTGGTGGAGGGTCTGCAGCACAAGTCTTACAAGGAGCAGGGGCGGTTGTTTAGCCTGGAGAAAAGGAGTCTCAGGGAGGACCTACAACTACCTGAAAACAGGTTGTAGCAAAGAAAGGTAGGGCTCAGCCTCTTCTCCCAGGTAACAAGCGATAGGACAAGAGAAAATGGCCTCAAGTTGCACCAGGGGAGCTTCAGATTGGCTATTGGGAAAAACTTCTTCATGGAAAGAGTGGTCAAGCACTGGAACAGACTGCCCAGGGAAGCAGTTGAGTCACCACCCCTGGGAGGATTTAAAGATGTGTAGATGTGGCACTTGGGGACATGGTCTAGTGGAGGACTTGCCAGTGCTGGTTTAGCAGTTGGACTCGATGATCTTAAAGGTCTTTTCCTACCTAAACGATTCTATGATTCTAAGACGAAACATTACACAAATGCCCGCAGCCAGCAGCAACCTGGGGAACTGCAGGTTATACAGCAAACAGCCCAGATTAGAACCAGTCCTGTACAAATAAACATGAGATGAAGGACTGCAGTGTAGGAGAACAAAACTACTTTTGAGGCAAGGTTGTGTGGTGAGATTAATTATAATACACGCAAAAACATAAAATTTGGTAATACCTAATAAATTGTTAATGGAGGCAAGTGGGGAAATTACTGCTATCTTGAATTAGTGTTTTCGGCTGTGACTGAAGTACAGAATCTCTCATTAAACAGAATCATTATTGAATGAACCATGTAATAATAATGCTTGTCTCCTCACATATTTCATCCCCAGCAGAGGTGTTCAGATAAACTCTCATGCACAGAAAGCAAAGTCTCCACTCCCTCATCAACAGACATCTTGTGATTGCATTACCCTCTCAACAGCAATGCACACATCATAGTGTAGTACTTTTTCAGGTATGGGGTTATTTTTTATTAAAAAGCCAACAAACTAACAAAACCAAACAAAGCATAAATCTTAGGGCATCAGCCTGTTAATATAACTTACCATTTCAGGTCTTCTTTCCGGGTCTCCACTACTATCTTCCCTGTCCCTTTTCTCTCCCATAACATCATGGTGCTGAAGCATGTCAGTGTGAAGTGTGAGGCTAAAGGCCACATTTCAGAACTAATCCTTTCTGAGAGCAAGGTATGAATATGATTTTCTTCACAAATACATCTTCAATTCACTTTCTATACTAATTTATAGACAAGATACAAACTTTCTTCTGATTCTAGAACTCCATATGTAAGTTTTCTCCAATACATTACCCCTGGACAGCCAACTACTACAGTCATTGATAGTGTTTAAAGACCAAGGCATTCTTTCATCCCAAGTCAGACAGAGATGCTAGGAACACATTTGGCATCTATCTGCAAACAGCTTGAGGGACTCCTGACTTCAAGCACAGCCACTTCTTGCATTGGGTTTGAAGCTTGGTTGGCTTCTCCTCCCACTTGTCACAGAAGGCGGTTGGATTGCAATGAGCCTCTTTCAGTTGCTGCTGGACTTCCACTTCTGTGGGCTGCTATGGGTGTGGAACTGCAGTCTCAGCCAATATTGCCAATGTTGCTGTTCTGCCAGCCACTCTGGGAATATTTCCATCTCTTACTTTGCACAAAAAAGACACTGTTAATTTCTTATAACACACAAGAGTCAGAACTCTTATCCAATACGATTTACCTAAGAAAATTAAATAATCACAGTTATTTTTTGTATATATATATATATACATAAAAGAGAAATCCGTTATCTTTTTATTTGCTGGAGCTTCCTTGTATCACAGTTACAACTGGCAGTTAACAACAGAAAAATTAAGTCAGCTATAGGTTTTTGGTTCTCTTTCATATCCAAAGAATAAAATATTTATGATGCTGTTCTGGAATCCGTCCTAAACATACATTCTTGGACTTGTTTTAAAAGAATTCTTTATTCCAAAAATAACTCTATGTTCCAAAAATTTTGACTCAGTATATACTGCCTGTATTAAAAGCTTACACAGCTTTTAAAAGCTTAAGTTATGCATATTTTCTTTGTTTCAGAAAGATACTGTACCGCTTTCATTGTCTCTGTAACAAATAGGTTGATTAAAACAAAACTTGTCAAGGCAAAGTTGTAAAATGTGATTCACAGCATAATAACTTTAAAATCAAATTCAGATCCCATATAAGTAGATGCACCACTACATTTTCGTAGCAATGACTCATACCAGATCTGAATTTGTCTCTCTGTTAGAAACTGAAATCTTGATACCTCCATTACTGCAACATCAGCCAGTTTTGTTTCCTCTGTAAGTTTTAGTGGATGCTGTGTTTTAGAGCTGTCTTTAATTCAGCACAATGGAAGGGTGCACAAATTCTTAAGGCACAATATTTGGACAAAGAGTATCCGGTACAGACTTCCTGTGAGATCTTTCTCTCTGGAAGTATTTCTACTTGAAGACCTAAAAATCCAAACAATAGGTCTCTTTATATTTACTGCCTCTGACTCTGGGGTACAATCCAGACCTCTAATTTGAATATTTCTAGTTCGGTGTCTAGGCTTGTGTAAAGGTGTTTGAGGAGAGTTACACAGTCCAAAACGTATGCTTTCACAGTACCTTTCTGAACAGCAATCCAACTTAAATATCTGTATTAGGAAGCTGGCTTCACCACGTATTCAACACAGACATATATTTCTTCTTCCTTTCATTGATTTCAGTTAAATAGTTGAAGTGAGTTACAACAATATGTCCCCAGGAGCAGCAATCCAAAAGCCTCTCTCCACCTGCAGAAAAGCCACACAGAGCTGGACCAAAAGTTATAGCGATGGAATTTCTCTGGACAGCTTTTCCTTGGTTTCGTTCGGGCTCCAGAGTCTGGAATTCCTTCCCTTTCCCCAAACCTGTGTTATGTACCTAAAGATATCCTTACCAAGAGCTTGGCATTTGCTAATTGCTGGCTTTTAAACATAGCTGGCCGAGGAAGCTGTGTGGCAGGCCCTGCTCTCCATCAAGTTGCTGAGTGACTGGCACTCTCGGCCCTCCACACGTCCAAACTACCCTTTGTCAGAGGAATGGCCTCTGATTTCTGTAAAGACAGATATGTTCTGTGCTGAGAAAGAGGGAGCCTGACTCTGCAACCTACTGCATAGGGCCCATATCTACGAGGGAGGTGTTTTTGTCTCTACCTCTGAGTTTTACCTATTTCAATACAAAGTGGGGGAGAACAACTCCATTTTCTGTATTTCATTCATGCCTCAGCCAGCAGGTGACAGAACCAGTGGTCCCCTCACATCTGGTCTGGCCCTATGAACACTCTGTTCTCTGCTGCTTTCAGAAACACAGGCATTATCTGCTTAAACTCTTGAAGTTAGGTAACCTTTCTGAAACTAGCCTTAAATGAGCAATTTTGAGGACGGCCATTGTCTCTCCACAGTTAAGGCTTTCTATTCAGTCCAAATGCAGTAGCATTCAGATTCTGATCTGGATGATCAGTTAACATGATGCACCAAATACATTCATGTATATTCTCAAGTCTCTACAGTCATGATGTAACCAATGTTATCAAATACTGCTATAATGCTATCAGAGTAAATAAGGGAAGGGGAACACAGAAAAGGAGTTGGAACTAGATGCTCTTTGAAGTCCCTTCCAACCCAAAACTTTGTATAATTCTACAATTACATGAACTTTTCATAATTTTACCTTTTTAAATGCAAATTTATTTTATAAAGGCAAGTAATACAGTAAAATACATGATTATCAATTAGCTGGTTTTAGCAAATGAAATATGAAAGGGATAAATAGGGATACTATAGTGTATATGTATGTAGAATATCAATATATATTAGTTTATATAAAGTAGATTAATACTGATTCATGCTATTATGTGTTAGTCTACACAATACACTTTTATATAATTATTTATGAGTATTTAAAACTGTAGTAAATACTAATGCTGATGTAAAGCACAGAAATAGTTAGGCCTTCAGCTTGGCAAATTCCAACAGATTCTTCCCACAACACTAAGCTTATCCACAGCCTAATTATTTTATGGCACAACATTTTTAATTTCACATTAAATAAAGCACCATGATTGTAACTTAGGAAGAAAAACAGAAATAAAAAGGCTATTGAAGTATTGTATGAGTGAGTTAACAGTATTGTAAGAACTCTGGCTTCTGGAATTTCCTGAGTTTTGAGTGCCTGACTTTATGACTTGGTACTTCACCAAAATCAAAAATTTCTTTATAAAGAAAAGAGGGAACAAAACCCAGCATATTTTGTTTGGGATTTTTCTACATGCTTTTGACTTCCTCAGCACATCTTATAAATTGCCTAAGCACAACCTTACACCTCTTTGTCTAACATTGGCTAAACAGAGAGATAATAGGGAGGCCTTGGCAAACAATAATCTGTCATACACCTTATTGCAGGGCACAGGGTTCCAGCTAGCTAGACCCAGTACTTTTCACCTACTTTCCATCTGCTGCTCTCTCTAATCCTCATGCATTAGGGCATGCCAATCTGCTCTCTAAATCTTAGCAGCTCCTTGCTCTCATAAAATTCAGACTTAAGTAAAAAATGCCTTTAAAAAAGTGACATGCAAAAGTGGATGTACGGCTTTGTGAATCTGGACAAGGGATTTATACTTGCTGTACTTACCTTTGCATTCAGTCTTGCCTCTTGTCTGTTTAGACAGAAGCTTTCCACTGCAAGAGCTCTCTGCACACTTCTGGCTAATGCTAAAACGTCAAGCCTACTTCAAAGTTGGTGCACAGACTACAGGTGCCATAATCTCCTGAAGCTCAAGCCCTACCAGCTGTCTACCTGATCCTAGCAGCTTCCCTGACTTTCAAGATACTGAGAGGCAATGCACGCAAGCCTCAAGTACTGTTATTTATTCCCCTGCTTAACAAGGAAGGAAGCCCAATACAGCCTCCTACAGTGCAAGAAAGAAAAAAAGGGAGGGTTTAGTTTATGGCCAGACTAACACACATTTAACAGGGCACACCAGTTAGTCTCACCAAGGACAATGTCAGTGTGGACACAGATTATGCACTTGTCATGCACCTTACATAAAGGAGCCCCAGATGCTGTAGCTCAACAATGAATCAGAGACACACTCAGAAGTGAAGTGGGGTTGGATTTTTTTTCTTATGGATTAATTGAAAGTACAAAGACTGTTTTCCCCCCTTATTTTTATATTTCTTTTTACTTTATTAAATAGCTTCTGTTGGACCTCATACATATACAGCTCAGACGGACGACCAAAGAAAACATCATTGTTACTGCTGTTTCCACATACATGCAAGAGAAGCTGCTGAACACCTTTTAAACTGGTTTAAAAGGTGTTCAAGGGCGTCTCTCCTTGAATAGCATCAGACTCCTTACAGCAATACTGTGTAATGCTCAAATATGCTTTGTTTTACTGACACAGAAGACATAAACCAGACTAGAAAGTGGCCTTAGAATCTATGTTTATTGTGCAGGTCCCACATAAAGATATAAAATATATCTGATGCATGATATGAGAGCAAATAGTAAACGAAAACCAGAAGATTGCTTCTGTACCCAATAGAAATAGTATACAGAGCTCTCAGAAAGAAAATAAGCCAGGCTGAAAAGAAACTTTACAAGCACAAAAGCTATCCTGCACAAAGAGACAAAGGCAGCATATGTGCTCCTAAATCTCATCCTATTTTGAGGAATTTAATCATGGATAAGCCTTTTGCTGCCACCTGTACAGAAATCAATGTACAGAGTACTTCAGGACAGTGAAAATAAGTAGGATATCAAACAGTTGAACTAACAGACATTAATCAAACCAGGGCCTCAAACTTTTCCACAGTAAAAGTTGTATCCACATTCATTCTTGCAGATGACAAGTTCAATTGCTGCTCAGTAACATTCATTTTCTTGTGAAATATTATTTCAACTTTGGCCTCTCATTTACCCAGTATAGAAACTACACAAGCATAAGTGGCAGGTGTCAGAGAACAAATCCGTGGTAGACCCATGCAGTTGTTTCCAGAGCTCTGGAGAGACTGCTAGTCTGATGAGGGTGCTCACAACCCTCTGATGCTGAGATCACAAACTTCTTCTCTGTGCAAAGTAGTGTTTTCCTGCCTCAGAGGCATGCCAGAGCAGAGTCCTGGAGGACCACTGACATCTGGTGGTCACTTCACTATAAAGAAAGCTAAGTCATACATATTTAATTTTACTGTGACTCGATCAAATTACATTTTACAGATGGTCTGACAGAAATACATGCCAGGGGAGCATTAAGTTACAGGTCTTACTCTGTGTTTATTAACTTAGTAGAATTTGATAGCTACAAGTAAATGCAGATGAACTGCAATACACAAACAACAAACTCAGTTAAAGCTGCCAGTACATTAATAGTATTGTTGGATTAAACTCACTCTAGAGATAATAAAGCTTTTCTAAATAGAGCACATTTAATTCAACAAGTTCTTGAGAACAACTGGGTCATGAAATAGAATTATATAAAACTGTCTTTTTGACAAATAAAAAAGCATATTGTTTCCTAGGTAAGATGTTTCTTATTACTGAAAAGAAGTAATGAGATTTAGGTCTACTTTTGCTAGAAAACTAGCACAATATTAAATAATAAGCAGGAGTATTCAATAATTTTATCCATATTGATATGTGTTAGATGGTGATACTGCCCAGACAGAAACCACCTCAGCTCTCTCCAGCAAACCTGAGATGATCTTCTTGACACCTAAATGCAATTGTGCAGAGAGACCACAGCCACCAGCACTAGACCTAAATTGTACTTAGGCCTGTTAGCACTAATTGTTGATAGGCAAACACTTAAAGCTATGCTTTGTTTGTTGCATCTATGTACAACTTGTAAACATAACTCTGAGGCTTCCAAACATTCATCAAGCATACAAAAGTCTTACTAAACTGCCATGAGAATTTTCAGCCCTTCCCAAATGCTTTTTCGCTGCAAAACGATTCAAAGTCTACTTCCAGGTAATTTTACCTTTCTTCTTCAAGCAGGAGCTCAGTTCAAAACTAATAAAATTCACAGCATCTGTGGAGTAGTAGGAAGTAATCAAAATGTTTTTCTACACCTTTCCTCCATGCTAAAAGAGTGCAGTTTTGCAAAAATTCAGCAGTACAAATCATCTGTCTCCAAACTGTACTGTATTTTTCATTTACCATCAACACGACCCCTATCCATAAGTAAACAGATTGCTAAATTAGACCTTTACCTTCAATCTAGGCTGCCTAACCAGACTGATAGATAGTGAACTATTTTTAATTACTTATAAAAAATGCATTGCTGTGCATATGTTTTCTAGACAGCTGTGGCACATTGTGGGCAAACATTTTACAGAGGCACATGCAATTGCTAATGTTGCCAAGAAGTGTGCAAAAAGAAAGAAGTGCTCAGAGCGAAACAAGAAAGGGTACATGGGACACTCATATGGAGGCAACCGTATCAAGCCACCCCAATGAAAGCAGCAAATGTACACCAAGATAATTTGATTTGATTCTGCCAGAGTTTGTGGCTGAGCCCAAAAGGGGCTTTTGAAAGACAAGTGTCAGGTGTTTCACTCCCATTTGTATTTCAGCAAGATTCTAGTATCTGTCGTTCAGGGATGCCTCCGGAGAACTTCACTTGAGTGATGCACAAATCACTGACGTTCTCACCTGTTTCAGGTCTTTTCCTGTACTGCTGCATGAACATACACTGACAAAAGTGGCTTCACAAGATTACTTTTTAACACATTCCTAAAGGTCCAAATGCAAATCAACAGAAAATAATCAGTAGAGAGAAACTCGCTCCCATACACAACAGGCACAATGTTCCACTTAAATCCTACTCTGAGCATTTAAAGTAAGAGCTATTTTCAGTATTTTAATAATGCTGGTTTCTGCGCAATAATGCATTTCATCTACAGTGAAAAGCTGTCACATTGCTACATATCTATTAAATAAAAGCATTTTAATTAGGTCAGCTAATTAAAAGGAGACAATAATCACTTTAACAAAGCACTGTCACAGTTATAGGCCCTCGGCTGAAAAGAAAGTCTCTTCTTTCCTTTGTCATCTCCCCAACATATATTTTTGAAAAATATCCCAGCATTGCCAACCCAATTATACAGCAGCAGGAGATGATTATTGTGTGACAATGTTCTAATTCACAGATTAGATAATTCACAGATTATCAATTAGATAATTCACAGATAATCGTTCTTCTACGTTTATATTTTATTGAGGGTATTTTCCTGGGGGGCAGAGATGCCCTCCACTCACCACCAGGGACAGACAGGGTCTAAAAATAACTTTGCCTGGTTCTAATCGATAGCACCATGTTGGCAAATCTCTTCCGAAGACACAGGAAAGCAAGATAACCCACTCCCGCCAGCACGCTGACCAGCAGGGTGGTGCCAAGAACCCTGGGAGCCCTTTTCTTGGCCACACGGAACGCTGTTGGCAGGACAGCCGAGATTAATATATTGTTGACGTGTCCCAAAACTTTGTAAAATGCTTTTCTCTTCACGACACGCTCATAATAAGCTTCCAAGTTGGGCCGCTTTCCATTTCCCCAGTTTCTTCTTGCTAATCCCAGAAACTTCAGGCGATGTAATGTGACAGCAAGTGATATATCTGCCAGACTGAAGAAATCACCACAGAGCCAAGGCTGATTTCCATCTTCTAAGCAGAGATAAAACATAAAGGATTAGGAACTAATGGAATATAAGCACATTTAGTTTAGTGCTATTTCAAAGTACCATCTAATAAACAGCAACACTTCAGCTAAAATATGACTTTAATCGATGAACATTTTACTAATCCCTGTCCACTCTTTGCACAATATTGTAAAGCCTTGGGCTCAGCAGCCTGGCCTACATTTGTTAAGGAAAAAAAGATCCACATTCCAGGTTCGTAAATTAAAACCCACAGTAAACACCTATTTTCCTCAACTACATTTCTCAAATCTGTATTAAATTAAACAGGATTGGAAAGGAAGAAGGCAGTTTAGCTTTTACTGAAAAGCTACCACTTGTCTGAAGAATTTATCATCTTGCCTGTGTCACTCAGCTCTATGGCATTCACTCCAGAACTAACTCCAGCTAACTTGTTGGAGGCTTTCAAGGCAGAAAGAAATGGATCAGATGACTGACCTGCACCAAACATATCAGCTCGGTGACATGACGGAGTTTGTCTACCTGTCCCTCTTTTGTGTCTCTTAGACCACCCCAAACCATGAGGGTTTTACACTAAGATGTTTGAGAAGCGACAAATATTCACACTGCTCACCACTAGTCAGGAGCACAGATGGAGACCCCAGGTACCCTCTCCAGGCAAAGGAAAGAGGTGACTCTTCCTGGGATGGCTCAGAGCAGGCACTGCAAGGCAGTGTCACACTTCACTGTCAGTGATCTGAACCACCACCACCACCTGAAAGGGCTGGTGTGTACTGACTATACCAAGAGCTTTTGAAACCCAGGATATGAAACTTGATAACCAGCACAGCTATCATAGCTGCCAGCATAAGCACTCTGCTCTAGCCTAGATCTCGACTAGGGAGGACTATGCTGTTCCCTTCTCACTGTAACTTTTGCAGTTCGTCCCACACAGCAGGCATGCAAAAATGCTGGCATGAACACTCAGCAGCACCTCTCTGGAAACAGAGAAATTTTGCAATCTCCTTTCCAACACATTTACCACCAGAGAAAAGCAACAGCTTGGCACAAAGCTGGTACCAGTCCATTTCAACTGGTTACACAGGTCTAGAAGAAAAGCCTCTCTAGAAAAGGAGTGTATCCTAGGTTGCTGAAAGGATACCTGGGAATTCATCCAGTGCATTAAATAAGATGATGGAAAAGACCAAAGAATCTGTCCTCTGTGAAAGAAAGATGCCTGCAGTGGCAGCAGCAGTAGTTCAATGAGGGATTCAAGCAGTAGCAAGAGAAGCAAGAGCTCCAAGTTTGACCAGAACCTGGAGAAGTACAGATCACAAACCTCAAAAGTGGGAATACCTCAGAGAAAATTCCAAGAGGCAATAGCCCTATGTTTTACAAAACCCTGTGATCCCGGCAGTTTTCATAAGCTCATTAATACTGGATCAGTTGACTCCTTGGAAAGGCCCTTAGCAGAGAAAGGAAAGCGGCTGCTGGAAATGGCGGCAGATGTAGTCTGCTGAATAAAATCCTTCCATCCTTTATGAGCTAAAATATTTCTGTGACTCTTTCACTGTTGAGGCCGTAGAAAATTTAATCTAGATTTTCAACTACTGGTTCAAACCTGGTTGTGATAGTAACCAGTAATTATTACAACAGCTATTTATAGAGCTAAATGCAAAAAAGTTATTGATTTGTGCAGATGCAGTTGATATTGACTGATGCTTCATGCAGCTCCCAGTGAAGTCAGGGGAAGGACTCCTATTGGCACCACTGGGAGTTGAACCACGCTGAGAATAAGCAGAAGGCTAATTCCATTTAAACAGAATTTAGGATGCTGACAAGGTTAAGTGCCTGTGGGTATAGATCAGGGGGAAGGTCAGCATCGCAGATGTCCTCATAGGAGTGTGTTACAGACCTGCTAGCCACCATGAAGAGGTAGATAATGCATTCTACAGGATGCTGGCAGAAGTCTCTCAATTTCCAGCCCTTGTACTTGTGAGGGAGTTCAGCCTGCCAGATACCTGCTGAAAATACAACACAGTGGAGAGGAGGCAATCTAGGAGTTTCCTAGAGTGTGTGGGAGAAGACTTCCTCTCCACTGGAGAAAGACTCATATGTAAGGTAGTGGTCAGTGGCTGTCTTGGGCACAGCAACCATGAAATGATGGAGTTTTCAGTTCTGGGTGAAGTAAGGAGAGGCACCAGCAAAACTGCCACCTTGGACCTCTGCCAGGCAGACTTTGGATTGCTCAGGAGATTGATTGACAGAGTCCCTTGGGAGTCAGTCCTGAAAGGCAAAGTAGTACAGGAAGGAGAGGCAAGATTTAAGGAGGGATTCTTAAAGGTACAGGAACAGGCTGTCCCCATATGCTGACAGGGAAAAAGACCAGCACGGTTAAACAGGGAACTTAGGCTGGAACTCAGGGTAAAAAAGACTGTGTCTTGCCTCTGGAAGGAGGGGGCTATCTACAAGGATGTCATGAGGCTATGCAGGAGAAAATTAGAAAGAAAGCCAAACTGGAACCTAATTTGGGCACTGCAGTTAAAGACAACAAAAACAGTTTCTCTAAATACATTGGCAGCAAAAGNAGGCAAAGTAGTACAGGAAGGAGAGGCAAGATTTAAGGAGGGATTCTTAAAGGTACAGGAACAGGCTGTCCCCATATGCTGACAGGGAAAAAGACCAGCACGGTTAAACAGGGAACTTAGGCTGGAACTCAGGGTAAAAAAGACTGTGTCTTGCCTCTGGAAGGAGGGGGCTATCTACAAGGATGTCATGAGGCTATGCAGGAGAAAATTAGAAAGAAAGCCAAACTGGAACCTAATTTGGGCACTGCAGTTAAAGACAACAAAAACAGTTTCTCTAAATACATTGGCAGCAAAAGGAGGGCTAAGGAGTCTCCATCCTTTGCTGGATGCAGGGGGAAAAATAGTGTCAGGGGATGAGGAAAAGGATGAAGTACTTAATGCCTTCTTTGCCTCAGCCTTTAATACCAAAACCCATGGTCCTCAGGACATCCAGCTCCCAGAGCCAGAAGTTGGTGATGGAGAGCTGAGTGAAGCCCCTATAGCCCAGGAGGAAATGGTTAGTGACCTATTATGCCAGTTAGACACCCACAAGTCTATGGGTCAAGATGGGATGTGCCCAAGAGTAAGAAGGGAGATGTCAAAAACTTGCTAATTATTACAATCATTTACTAGCAGTCCTGATTAACCACAGAAGTCCCTGCAGCCTGGAAATTAGCAAATGTAATACCCATTTACAAGGAGGGTCAGAAGGACAATCTAGGAAACTACAGACCCGTCATCCTGACCTTGGTACTGGGAAAGGTCATGGAGCAGATCATCCTCAGTGTCACTACATGGCATGTGCAGGACAAGCAGGGGAACAGGCCCAGCCAGCACAAGTTTACAAAAGGCAGATCTTTTTTGGCCAACTTGACCTCCTCTGATAACCAGTGACCCACCTAATGGAGGAGGGAAAGGCTGTGGAAATTGTCTATCTAGACATCTGTAAAACCTGTCTCCCAGAGCATTCTCCTGGAGAAACTGGCTTGGACAGGTACACTCTACATTGAGTGAAAAACTGCCTGGATGTCCAGGCCTAGGGAGTGGTTGTGAATGGAGTTACATCCAGTTGGTGGCTGGTCACTAGTGGGCTTCCCCCCAGCTCAGTATTTGGGCCACTCATTTCTAACAGGATGAGAGGAAATGGCCTTAAGTAGCACCAGAAGAGGTTCAGATTAGCTATGAAAAATGTTTTTCACTGAAATAGTGGTCAGGCATTGGAATAAGTTGCCCAGGGCAGCGGACAGTGGGACATGGTTAAGGGGTGGTTACGATGGTGCTGGGTTGACAGTCAGACTAGATGATCTTGAAAGTCTCTTTCAACATTGATGATTCTGTGATTCTGCAAAAAATTTGAACTTCATTTGGGTGGAGGCAGGTAAACAGGACTGCTTTCCAAGAGGGTGAGGGAAGGGGGTTCCCTAATGATTAAAGCAATTATCCAGATTCCTTATTCTGCACATACCACAAATATCAGCAGAGTATTTGCACAAGATTATAATAAACCTGTGTTAAACATTAAGGTGGTGATCATTATAGTGAACTGAAGCCTACACGTATAACACTAACATTCTGTAGTTAAGTTTTTTCTGATTTTGTTGATAAAATACTAAAAAAATGTGCAGTTAATTATACTCATGTTGCTGAAAATGTGATCGAGCACTCTCATGAGACAGTGAGAACTCACTGACTGGAACAGTAAAGTAAGCTAGTATTTAAAACTGTATTGATCCCTTCCGTGATGTATAGATCAATATATAATAAAAGTATCAAATCTGACACATTAAAAATTGTTTTATAATGGTGCTGTCAACAAGTTTACTCAGTATCCTCAAACAAAAATATTAACAGCTTTTAGCAGGAATAATTCCTTACCTGGTGTTTCCTCATTTCGCCGCTGCAATTCAGTCTCAACCTGATCCAAAACCTTTTCCAGTTCATCTAGTATTTTCTTTAGGTATTTTATATTATCATGATCCAGCAGTTTAGACTAAATAGATATACAGGTTAGTGTTTTAATCATCGTACAGAGCCTCTACTTTTATCAGAGAAGCTTATACTTAAGATACTACAGTGTTTATTCATAAAATGTAATTACTTTCTCCCCATAGTCAGCTGGACACTACATGGTTACTGGTGACAATTCAGAAAATAGAAGAAAAACTTTAGAGATGCCAGATATTAAGGTTTGCCTCCCATTGCAGGGTGCTCAACAGCCCAACAACAGCACTGATGTGTACTTACCTTCGAAGTCAGTGGGACCAATCCAGTACTTCAGCACACACTTGAAGTGTGTAGCTGATCTTAGGACAGACTGTTTCACACCTTGAAGGGTTAAACCACTGCATGGCATTACTGGTAATGACAGGTGAAACAAATGTTTGTATTGTGACCAAAAAATCTAACACTAACAAGCTTATAATAAAAGGGCCAACACAAAGGGGTTTCTCACCTTAAGGCGCTTCTGTTTTGCTATATAGGCATCTTGAAGGTCTGGATTTTCTTCCGCAAGTTTCTTCAATTGTGATTCTGTGTTACTTATTTGGCCTGTAAAAAAAAAAACAAAACAAAACCAAAAACCAAGGCAAACAAAAACAGGAATGACAAATATTAGATATCCAAACATACTCATAATGCAATCCACAGGAACTGATCAATCGCCTCTGTACAAATATCATACCAAAGAAATGGGAAGTGTTACTTCAATACAGCATCCACACCAAGTTAGGAATTAAATACATCACGTTTTGGAAAACTTTACTGCTTTTTAAATTGACCCACCACACCTTCAGCTCATGAGTTTGCAATGTGAAAGTGCTGGTAGGCCCACACAGAGATTTTTTGAAGGTCACTGTAGGACACATGCATAATTTCACAGCAAAAGCCTAAATGTCACTGAATACGGAGCCAAGGTGTTTTCATTTAAGGAAAATGTGATGCCAAAGTCTGTGATTCTTTTGGAAATGTTCATTAAGAACTATGCGGATATCCTAGAAAAACATTCATTACATGATTTAAAGAAGGAATGATGTGAAAAATTAATTTTACTGATTTCTACTACACATGTGTAGCCTTTTCCTTAAAACGCGACTTTGCTCGAAGATGCCATACTTATAAACCTAGAATACCAAAAGACAGTGATTAATAAATCTTCTTCTAAAAATAAGTATTTCTAATCATAAACTGAGAACTAAGAATAATTATAGAGCATGAATCACCTCTCACTTGTACTTGATAATAAAGTTTAGTTACAATTACGTCTTATAAATTAAACTGATTAAAATTCTTTCTAGAGAATAACGAACTCACTGTTTAATATATTCATTTCAACATGACTGCGAAAGCCATCCTTCAATATACTGTATGAAGAAACTGAAGGATGTACTCATACAATTAAAATCTTACACATGTAATTAATTACTTACTTGGATTTGGTATGCATAAACATAATACACAACTGGCTCATGCCTTATTATATCTAGCAGTCTGAGAAAAACCCCAGTGTTTCAAGCTGAAAACTAAAACATCCAGCAGAAGTTTGAACATGCAGAGGAATTGTTATGAAACATCCACAGGCTTTTCAAAAGAATGCTTCAAATCAGAAAATGAATGCTTTAAGAATAAAAAGATAAGGAAACAGTCCAATTTAGATAAGCAATAATGTTAGCTCTACCAGTATAAACATGTGCAAACTGAGAACAATTTATACCAAGCTAGAGGGCAGGAAGACATACAGCAAAAAAAAGCAGAAGACAATGTTGTAAAGTGAACTGTAATAAAAGCACTGATTATTACCATGTGAAAACAAAAAAAAACTATCCACCATGCCTATGAGTAAAGTACAATTGTTCAATAAACAGTTAGCATTCACATTTGGGAAAAAAACCAAAAAACAACAACAAAACCACCAAACCAGACAATGCACTGATATAAGAGAATAATCCATGCTCTTGGACGAGGGGGAGTGGCTTTAAGCTGAAGGAGGTAGATTTAGATTAGATATGAAGAAGAAATACTTTCTTGTGAGGGTGGTGAGGCACTGGAACAGATTGCCCAGAGAGGTTAGGGACTCCCTATCCCTGGAAGTGTCCAAGGCCAGGCTGGATGGGGCTTGGAACAGCCTGGTCTAATGGAAAGTGTCCCTGCCTACAGCAGGGAAATTGGAACTGGATGATCTTTAAGGTCCCTTCTGACCTAGGCCATTCTATGATTCTGTGATTCTACGATTTTATGATACTATGATTCTATGTTACTTCAGTAACATCAGTCATGCAACTATATGGAAAATTCACTGCCTGCCTTCACTTCTGACAGCATAACAGTGTGGCTAATAAGAGAACTGACTTAACAAAATTTTGAGGAGGAGGATAAGACATTTTGTTGGAAATATGATTTCTCAAACTAACACAGTATCACCTTTTATGATATCATGGACTTACTAATAGTATAGTTGTATTATATTTCAAAGACTCTGCAGTATTTGACTTTGTTCTACAGAGCATTCTAAAACATCATACAAAAAAAAATCAACAGTATATAAACCATTGACATTGACAAAAAAACCAGAGATCTCAGAATGTAATTGTAAACAGGGAATCATCATCGAGCTATGCTGTCAGGAGTTGATCCTTGTCCTAGAACTATTTAGTTCTTTTGTAATACATAGAATGAAACATAAAGGCATTAATTAAAAGTTTACCATGGTACAAGAATTATCTCCACAGGCACTTCAAAAATAACACTTCCTCTTTCCCATTTTCAAATCACAACAGAATACACAATCAATAAAAAGTATACGCACAAATCATCAAGGCCTGCAACTTAAATTCATAAACTGCACTCAAAATTTTGTGTTTAAGGTGGAGTTAAGAAAGAAGATGAATGTAATGCAGCAACATACTAACTTATAGACATTCAGAGCTACACCAGTACATACTACGGATCCTGCTGGTAGCATAGGCTGGAATCATGGAGTCCACTGTTAACTCAGGGTGCAGGATGCAGCCATGTGTGTAAGCATCCATAGGCAAGGAGTCTAAAAGCTCTCTGTAGTGTTGCACCCTTGGATAATACATGCTCCCCTCTTCTGGCATTAATCTTGGTACTTCCTCTGCAAAACAAAAATAAAGTTAAGAAAAGAAGAATCATCTAATTGACCAAAGTTCATTCAGTTATGTCCAGCTGGGACAGGTGACACAGCCACAGTTAAGAAAGCTTCACTTGTTCCCCAGCATAACTCAACAGTGTTACTGCAGCTCAGAGAAATGTATATTCATAGTTCATTTTAAAATGTTTTAATAATTCTAATTCCTATGCAGCAACCCACATAAACAATATTTAAGAGGCTTTCAAATCAGAAAACCCCACTCAGCTCTGTTACGTACATCTAGGAATAGGTGACCATGACACACAACCCTATAATGCTCTCACAGTTGGGCACAGCTGAGATTCTAGGAAATTGATATGGCAGAAACATTACTACTGCTGCAATGATGTAAAAATTACAGTACAGGAATCCTACTCAAAGCATGATTGGAAGTATTCCTGTACATCACTGAGTTTTACCCTACCATCGATCTACCTGGGCCCCAATTCCTTTTCTGAATAAAAGGCAGCACAATTTATGTTCACTCAATAACAGTTTTCTTCATGCCTTAGAAATTGCAGCACTAAATCCCTGAAATACAAAATGCTGCCATCTTCACACCTATACAAAATACAGCCCTGCATTTCCTTCAAAAATTGAGGCAGTTTTTTTTGGTTGGTTTGTTTGCTTGGTTGGGTGGTTTTTTAACAGAATAGGCACAAAGAACTTCAAAACCCTGCACAGGATCATTTCTGAGGTTTCTCTTCCTACTCTTTTACCTCTTCACTCCATTTTGGCTCTAAAAATAATGTGCTCATTCTACTTCCCTCGTTCCATTGAAGATTATTCTGGAATTAAGCATGTTTCTTCTTATCTCACAGAGAATCTGGACCTGCTCAACAAAGGCAGTCATGCAGCTCTGTTCGGTATGTTATTTTTCGCGGCAGTGTCATGCCAGGCTTAGTGCAGCACAGTGCTGCTGCCATTCCTGGCCTCTCCATCCTTCCTGAAGGGCTAACGAGGATGGTGGTAGGTTTAACTTATAAAGGTTTACTCATGAAGGTGCTGGAATGCCTTCAGTTCATTCTAAAGGAACATGTTTTCAACCCATACTGATAACTATTAGGAGAGCCCATTTACTTGTGAGACAATAAACATTTTCTGCCCCGAACGAAGTCTGGCAGTGACACAGAGCTGCCTCCAGCATTGCTGCACGGGTGATGGGAAGAACCACATACTGAAATGCCTGTGGGATTACCATCCACAAACGTCGCTTCAAGGTAATCAATAATCTGTGTTGCCTCACAAATAATGTTTTCCCCATGGATCAGGACGGGTACTTCTCCAGAGGAACTCAAGCGCATGAACCACGGCTCGTTGTGCTCGCTCAGCGGCAGGTTCACATCATGCTCCTCGCACTTCAGCGCCTTCTCGGCTATTGCCAGCCGCACCTGGAACGGCACCGCCGGGGTCACCCGGGCAGCATCCCCGCCCGGCCGCTCTCCCGGGCCCGCCTCGGGGCACCCACGGCCGCTCCCCTCCATCCTCCATCCCTCCGTGCCCCATCCCTCCATCCCGCCATGCCCCATCCC
The DNA here is from genome assembly GCA_013397845.1 of Melanocharis versteri. NCBI lineage: Eukaryota > Metazoa > Chordata > Aves > Passeriformes > Melanocharitidae > Melanocharis > Melanocharis versteri. Next base: position 2,153,685 of record VZTG01009883.1, read on the forward strand.
TCCATCCTCCATCCCTCCATCCCTCCATGCCCCATCCCTCCATCCTCTACCCCTCCATGCCCCANNCGCCGGGAGGGGCAGGAGGCAGCGCGGGCGCGGAGCGGCGGCCGTGCCCGCCCCGCGCCGATCCGCTCTTGGAAATTAACCGAAGGGGATGCCCGGGGGATGCGGGGGACAGCCCCGTCTTCCCCCGACCCTCACTGCTCGGAGGATAGTCCTTCCGAAGGGGAAACCGCCTGCAAAGCCGTCTGCAGCATCCCCTAAGGAAGCGCAGGAAGATGGATGCGCAAGTAGGGAAGGTCACATGGCAGGATTTTCCCTTTTGCATTTATTTGTTGTTGTTTTGTTTTGTTTTGTTTTTTTTTTTTTTTTTTTAAACCTGCTTTCCCTTTTAAA
>VZTG01009883.1:2154096-2172401 GCA_013397845.1 Melanocharis versteri
TTGAACCAGTGCTTCCAGTATGAATTTCAAGGACATTGGCAACATGCGATTGGGGCAGAAAAATAAAAAAAAATACCGTAAGTCATCCTGAATTGGACCCTGCAGGCATAGACCCTCTATTGCAAAATGAGTCATAGCAAGAAGGAACAAAGCTTTCGAGTAACTTCTTTTGCCTCCAGATGTGTTCTTGCAATCTCAGTAGTGAAAGCTTCTTAATTATTTTTTTTTTCCTAGACAAAATTAGAAAATTGAACAGTTTTGCAGGGCTTTTTTCATCTTTCCTGTGCAAAGGAAGGTCCTTTCTGAAAAGCATTTGATAACAAACAATGGCTTACATCATCAGGCAATGCCTCCTCTGTATCTTACACTGGAGATAGTTTAGAAGATGGGATTGCTGATAGTACATTAGACACTATCAGAAACAGTAGGCAGATTTTAGCAAAGTAGAAAAACACAATGAGATTACAGAGTCCAGAGTATTGTTCTCTTCATTCTGACTGCTCAATTCCCAGTAAAGGTGACTACTTCAGGCAAGCCTGATAACTCAGTCCCACGTGCCATTTCTACTTAACAGATGAACCCCACGATCAGTATCTTAAAGACCTATGTTGAGAGCTGTATCCCAATAACAAGTACATTTAAGGGAAATTTTTACTAAAATTAAGCAAGAGAATGGATTTAAGTCACTGAGACCAAGTAATAGACGAATCTTGTAAATAAAAAAGAAAGAAACAAAAAGCTATCTTCCAGCCCTATACTGGCCATGGGAGTGGGCATAAGGGCAGCTCCATGCCTTCCTCAGAGACTGCTCCCTGCTAGAGTCACAAGCCAAAATAATCTCTTCAGAAGGTCATGCATGATGAGAGGCTTCTCACAAATCCCAGCTGATAGCAGCCAGTGTTACTGATGGTAAATCACACATTTGGGGGAATTTAATTTAATTGTTATTTTTCAAAAAGTTGGAGAACGTGCTTAGAACTGACAAAAATAATGCAGTCAATGGCATGAGATAAATACATTACGGCTGGATTTACTTCTCTTTCAGATACATGTCTAAGGTAAGAGTGCTGGAATATCCTCTCATGCACAAGGGCTTTAACCTGTGACTCATAGATACATGGATATTCTCACGGGCCCCTGCCTAGGCTGCTGTACAGCTGTTCCTCCCAGCTAGATCTTACAGTAACTCAAGGCAAAGAACTGGGAATTGTTTTTTAAATTTATATTAACTAGGCACCCTTTCAGGTTTCTGGTTTGCTTTTTTTTTCCTTAATTTTGCCTTTAAATCAAAATGTTGTCATTTTGTCAATTACCACATAGACCACTACTCCGTTTCTCTTGGTTCAGCTAATTAACTTAACATCACACATGGACTTCTGTGTTTGAGTTATATTTTGTTACCTGGTTTAGATGCCTAGAAAGGCAATGAAATGTATCTATCTTATACCACAATAAACAAAAGACCAGTGAGAACAGTATTTCCTTCTTCAGATTTGTTCAGACAGAGCAGATGCAATCATATACAGGTGTTTCTTCTTCCTAACGTAGTTATCCATATTGCTCTGAAATACAGGAAGGACATTGACCTATTGGAGCAGGTCCGGAGGACCAGATGATTAAGGGGATGGAGCACTTACTTCTCCTACGAGGAAAGGCTAGGAGGATTGGGATGGTTCACCTTGGGAAAAAAAAAAAAGGCTTACAGGTTACTGAATTGTGGCTTTCCAGTACCTGAAGGGAGCCTACAGGGAAGACGAAGAGGGACTTTTTACAAGATCGTGTAGTGACAGGAAAAGGGGGAATGGCTTCAAACTGAAACAGAGTAGGTTTAGGTTAGATATTAGGGAGAAATTCTCTACTGTGAAGGTGGTGAGGCACTGGAACAGGCTGCCCAGAGAAGCTGTGGTCTCCTCATCCTGAGAAATAATCAAGGTCAGGTTAGAAGTGGCTCTGAGCAACCTGGTCTAGTGGAAGGTGTCCCTGCCCACGGCAGGGGTGCTGGAAGTGGATGATCTTTAAGGTGCCTTCCACCCTAGGCCGTTCTATGATTCTCTGATAAGCACCACCCCGGTGTCCCTGTTCACAGCCCTGGCCGAGCTGACAGGCGCAGCGCCCGCGGCCGGATCCCCGCAGCCCGGCGGGGCTGTTCCCACGCCTGACCACACGAGGCCTCCCTTTTCCAAAATACGGTGCCAAGGACCTTCCTTCTGCCAGACACGAAGAAAAAGGGACGATTCCTTCCCCTTCAGGACGAGCACCTATCCATCCACCTGTTTGCCCCTCTACCTTCTCAAACCCACAGAAAAGGAAGCAAAAGGGCCAGATTATGAAAAAGCTCACCACATCCTGGAAAATCTTGTTCCACGTGCATTTACACAAGGCTTTACGCAACTGAAATAAAAGTCTCCTTAAAGCCACGTTTAATGTATAAGTGCCATGAATACACAAGCAGCATAAATGCAAATCTGACTGGCATCTTGGCATCTTGTGGCTTCAAGCAGACCCCTAGCTCTGTGTGACAAATCATTTTTCCTACCACGCTGATGTTCTTGCCCTGTTTCTCTCCGTGGCCTCTCTTGGGCCATTTTTTAGCATGCTATACACGTTTACCAAAATATATGTGTAAATGCACACCCCTCTACAAGTTCTTTTAATGCACATATTTTTACATCATGGAAAGAAAATATCATTTAAAGCTAATGCTAATAAATAAAAATCAATTTGATAAACAGTTACATAAATTGGATCACAGATCTGGAAATCAGTATTCTGGTAATCAGTTTTAATCTTTACTTTACCTTTCACTACGTGATATTAACAAGAAACACCTAGGTCAGATATGTCATTAAAGTAATTGGTGCAAGTTAAAAAAAACAACTACTTTTTTCTTATCAGATCATTACACTGTGCATATTGAAACCCAAATTCATTAGACTACGGGGCATTTTTTTTTTCTATGCAGCCAGAGCCATTATAGCTGAAAATTAGCCGGATTTTGTGTATGCATCATTAACAGATGCATTGGTTCAGTTCCAAGTGCAGAACTGGCCTAATTGACAGTTTTGCAGGAGTTAATACTCACTGGGAAAGTAAGACAGGTTCTGTTCTGGACCTTCTGTCATCAATGGTTATTGACTAAATTCCACTGGCAGATGCTGCTTTACTGGCACTGATCTGAGTCAAAACAACATAGCATTGAATTCAGGTACACAGCTGAGACTTAATTTTGACACAAGAACTTTCTTTAACATGACTGAAAAATTAGATATGTAAATATTTAGAAAGCGTGCGAGCAACATTATGTCTTGATAGTCACAGCTGAGACTATCTGTGCCCTAATTTAACTGCATATAAAACCACAGAGTGATGGCAATTCTAGATAGCTAATTCATGTTCTCAAGAAATATAATTAATCAGTTACCATTTTACATCCAACAAAATAAACTTATAATAGAATTTATTTAGTCACTTTCAAAGTTACTTAACATATCATACTTTCTTCAGAGATTTCACAAAAATTCTGCCAATTTTTCCCTAAACACTATAGTATTCCTGTTCCATGCAGGAGTTTCATATGTAAATACTTCAGAAATACTGCTTAGTAATTAATTTTTACATAAAATTCTTAGAAGTTTTATAGTAAGCCTATTTCAAAATAGTCATTAGTAATTGCAATATAACAAAAATATTAGTTGTTCCAATAATATATAAAACTCAACAATTTTGATGATTGGAATGAATTTTCCTGAAATAGTAGGCTTTTAAATCACAAACAGAAAGATATTTAATATATTTACGTAAGGTGAAAAAAGTGCTGTTTCTTAGCTGTAAACCTTAAAATCTAGGTATTAACATTAAAGCTTTATCGAATCTATCACTCCTTAAGCTTTAATGTAATCAGCATCTTTACTATAAAATCTAACATATTAGCCAAATTCAAAAGATTTAAAACTTGTTTTTAATACTTGCCCATGTTTGTTGTCTTTGCGCACATGTGTAATATGCTGGCTCACAAACTTGGACCATTATCAAGCTTTTAGGAACAATTCTGTATCATCACTTCCCATGCTTCATCTTCACTCATATTAACTTAGATGAGTAACCCACAACAGTGGGTTAAAAAGTTTAAAAAGTTCTCCTGTGCTCTGTACCTCTGTGCATAGCATCCAGGTGTTGATTTTTATACTGGTTTTAATCTAACAGTGATGACATTTTGTTTGCACAGCACTGGCTGGCACACTGGCTTTTGGTTGCCCATTAAAATTCATATATTACCACAACACAAACAATGAATGTAAGAAATAGTACCTTCCAGCTATTGCCTGTGGCCAAAACCAGAGTGCACAACTTTGACCTTGTAAAACAGATTGGACAGATGCTGAAACAAAGTCCACCAAAGTCAGAGGGGTGATTTGTACTGACTTCATTGGGTTCTGTACCAGCTTTTAGGCCAGTTCAAATTCTATTACAATCACACTGCAATATATAAATACCCAGTAACTGGGATGACACCCAAACACAGAAATCCTTAAGAAAACCTAAGGAGTTAAATACAATTTTGTAAAAGGTCCTTTGAAGTCTCATGCAATATTTTCTTTGACTGGAAAACAGTTTTAAAAGTATTTCTTGAAAAATTATAGAAATCAGGTTCTTTCCATCCCTGAAACGAACCTAAAGTTCAATAATTTTCAAAAAATTCTAAAAATCTTGTTACACTTTATATTGGAAACGTGAACACTTTGATAAGTTAATTTGTAAATAAGTTTAAACATTTAATCTTTTTCCAGCAACTGCTCAGAAAAATAGCTTTAAGATGCTTTAAAGAATAACCATGTACTTCCACACCTTGTCATTGAAAAGTAAAAAAATAGGGACCACTAAGGAAGAGCCATTTCTTTTAACAATATTAATCATTGAGACAACATATAAATATAGCTCTTATTTGAATAAGGAAATTCTTGTTTCTTCAGCCTTAATTCTTGCTGTTTGCTCATTACGTTTGTGCAAGCTGGACTAAAACTTAAACAGTAACAGGCAAAATATTTCAATTAGTCTCCTTGAAATCTCACTTAATGAGATAGTCAGACATCTGTGTTAGACAGAAGTAAAAAAAAAAAAGTGTTTTGAAAAGCTTAGGTCATCATCTGTCCCAGAGCACCCTGCACCAGCACAGCAGCAGGGATGGAGGCTGTTCTGTCCTGGGCCACCATGAGCTCCACACCACCACAGGAAAATCATGGTTCATGTCGGGGTAACCCACCTCACAAGTGCTCATAGAGGGGTGGGAGCCATGAGTGTGGGTAGAATATTTTCTCTTGCTAAGACTTTCTTCCCTCAACCTAAATCACACAATTTATGCATCAATATTGCATTGTCTTTTCAAATTATAGTACGGCAGAAACAAAAAGGAAATTGTAGTGGTCAATTACGATACATCATTTTACTGTATATTTACTGAATTTTGAAAACTAATTAACTCTTATTTCTTGAAATAAAAGAACAGCAGACTATAAAACAGCTGATTAAATTCACTATCAAATAGCAAGCAAACATAACATTCACCTAACTCCTCTCATAAGCAAGACCCTTATTTGTGAAAGTAAAAATAGGACAAGATACAGTTTTGGGCAGCAATAGATCTGGGCACTGAATCACTGTCTATGTTCTTTTGGCACTGACTGAAACATGCTGGCATGATTTTTTCTCAACTGCATAACGTCACTCACAAATACAGAACAAATACCAGAGCAACTGCTCTGAATACACACTTCCCCTGTCACATTTAAAGAAATCTCAATGAGATTTTCTTAAGAAAAACAGAGGTAGGGTATTAGTGCCAGCTGAAAGCAGTAATACTTGCTGTTTAGCATTCACTGAGTTATCTGGAGAGAGGGGGAAAAAAAAGCAAAGCACTATACAGAGAAAGGGATGAATTTAAATCCCGTGTGTGTAACTGATACAAATGAAAGTATGAAGCTGTCTCTGTGCCCTGTGCGAGCGCAGGGGAGAAGTGAGGGCAGCAGGCGATGGTATGTGTCTGAAATAACAAACCCTTTCCACTAACACCCCAGCTAATGCACCGGTGCGGGGCCAAAGCCAGAGGAGAGAAGCTGCAGAAGCTGAAACGAGCTTTTCAGATTTTACAGAGACGTGCAAACTGGTGGGGGGGTGGAGGAAGACGCGGTGCCTTGGCTTAATTCCTGTAGTGTCCTGTCAAGTCCACCGGGCAGAACACAAAGGCAGAATTTGACCTGTGTGTTACAGTCCTCAGAGAAAAACACAAACATTATACAAGCACAGAAGTTACATTAACTTGAGTCAATATGAACAGAGCTTTGGGACAAGGAAGTGAGAACATTCTTTTGGCCCAGGGGGATAATCTATCTTTTCAAGATGAAGAAATTGCCGGGGTTTCTTCCTTGGATTCGAATAATTAAAATTTCCCCTCTAACGTGCTAGATAGGCCACTGCCGCAGACCTTCAGGGCTATCTTACTTCATTTCAATATATCGCACAAAGTGAAAAAAACTGAAACTGGAGAAAAACTTTTTATCTCAGCTCCTCTCTGATTTCACTTTACAATATATTTTAATTCCAGTTTTGACATTGTGTGTGACCCAAGACAGTAGAACAAAGAGCCATCTTTCAGTTCACCTTTCCTCCTATACAAAAGCTTCAAGCTTTTGTATAGTTCTAAGGCACTGGGAAATATAAGCTAACATGAAAAGGGAGTCTAACAAGTACAAGGTTCATATATTGGAGCAGTGTTTTAATACTGTGATTAAATTTGTATTCCCCCTAAACTGCGTTTTGTTTGAACTCCACGGCTTGTGATCCCGTTTCCTCTCGTTTTCTTGATGTCAGCTACTTCAGTGCTGGCAGAAGATCCCTCTGAACTGCAGCTGCATTTGTAAATGTTTCATCAAAGGCCTGAACGTCTGGTAAGCAGCAGACCCGGTGGGTGCTACGAAAGTGATCTGGGTCTATCTCGGGGAAGAACAGCATGACCGTATTTACTGCCGATGCTATTCTGGGGGCTGGATGACGTGCTTCTCCCCTCTGGCTGAGCAACACTTGCCCGTTCGTCTTTCAACACTCACTCCCAGCATGACAGGATGAAATAAAACAAAATTTACTGGTAGCAAGCGTACTTGCATATTGAAGACTTCCATTTTAACAACTTCATGCACACACACATAGTCTTATTTCAATAATCATGTTAAACATTTTTTACTCCAGGTAGATACGATTTTAGGTTCCATTTAAAAAAATAAAACCATAAGAAGATAAAGAAAAGTATTACCTCATAAAATAATTCAAATTATTAGGGGGGCACAAGCTTATTTGTCCCCATAAATGAACTCTTAGCTCAGGATGGTGGCAACGCAGTAGCTCCAGCTCTGCACAACACTTCCAAATGTGGACAGCAGCTGTGTCTCCCAAAAACTGTGAAAGTAGGAGGGAAAATACTGTATTTGTTAAAGCAATTGTGCACATAGGATCACTTCTTCCAAAATCAGGCAAGTAGTTTACAAACTGAAACCCATTCAATAGCCAGCAGAATGAGCCAGGCACTTCCAGTCGTTGATTAAACCCAATCTAGTACAAGATCTGTGCTAGACTTTGTAAGAGAAAGGAGGAAAAAATTTTAAAAACCCAAACAAATGAAAAACTCAACAAAATTTCAGATTAAAATAACACGCACATTTTTCACACTTCAAGGGTTACCATTTTGCCAATATTCTTTCTTTTTTAATCTAGAAATATGCCACTGACATCAAATGGCACAGAAAAGATCACTTTTTTTTTTTTCTCTTAAGGCTATACAAATAATTTTCAGCACTAGAACTGGGGAATCACAAAGTTGCATAATGCCAGATTCATTCCCTTTTTGGATACTGAAATTTAAGGTAGGAGCATCCTGACATCAGAAATTTTCAAAATTGGCTGACATTTTTTAAATATTTCATTTGGCTCAATTTTGCAAATATGCAAGCAGCTGGTAAAAATAAAATCTGATTTAAAGTTTCGTTAGACAAAAACTGCAGTCTCAAACTTACATAAAACCAAAACTATATCCCTTTACACGTGAAAAAAAAAATGCAACCCCCAGCTTCTAACTTTAGCATGTTGTATCACAGAAACAGTCCTCCAGCTCTATTAAATTTTTGTTTTCATGGCAGAACTTCTTATGAGCAAAAGTAGCAGATAGATAACTGTGGGTGAATTAACAAAATTTTTGCAATGTTATCACATGCAATAAGGGAATTTCAAAATCAATTTTACTTCTCAAATCGGCTGAAAAAAAATTTGTACCTAACATAGCCAAATACTTTGTACCTAAGAAAACCAAATACCACGCGGGTTAATAACAAGTTTAAAAATTAACAACCTAAAACAGAAACTAAGGTGATCTCCACAATGGACTTAATAGCACAGGTGATTTTTGGCATACCGACAATTGAAAGATTTAGTGATGAATACATGCCTAACTAAACACAAATTATTATTCTGTAAGTCAATTACATTTATTATGCATTCAGACATAAGAGAACATCATATAATTGTTTTTCAAATGTACTGTATTATTAGGAAGACATACATTCCATGATTAGAGCAGACACTGTCAGAGAAGAGATATTTTTCTTTTGCAGAAATCTTAAATTCCACTGTTACATACTTAATACAAAGTATAAGTGGTTTACAAAAACTCAAATAATGGATATTTTTTCATAAAGGACCTTTTGTACAAGATCATCAACTTCTACATAAAAGGATTTTATTTACTATGACAACTGCAGTTACTAAAGGATGATACTTTGATAAAAAGCACTACGAAACCTGGTTTAGACTCCATACCTAGAGAAAAAAAAAGAAGAAAAAATTACTTTTAAACAAAACTTAAGGCTTAATAAGTCTCCAAATCATACAGTTTGCTTTTAGGAAAAAAATACTGCAAATACTAATTTATCCAATGTCTATCTTGTAGTTGCCAGAAACACATAACACAGATATACATAACTTATTCACATGCAGAGCTGCAAACACAAATTCATGTGAATTCACCAAAACCAGAGCATAAAAACTGTCCTGCACCTGCACAACACAGAGACAGACACCCAAAATTCTGCATTCGTGGTTGTGTCTCCCAAAGTGTAGAATCTAATCTCTAAGTGAAATTTCAGTGGACAAATAGAAAACCATTTTGCAGCAGTAAGTGCATTTGCTAAGAAAGCCAGTTTTCAAGATGCAGAGGGGGCTGATACTGCAATCCACACAGCGAACGTGTGTCTTCATCATATAAAAACATCATGATATTATGTTCCAAGCACTCAAAAGGCCAACAGAAGAGAAGCAAATGAAGAATAAATGAAATCTCATACCAGCTGGGAGGTTTAATTCATTATTTAGGCTGATTATAATGCACTAGCCCTTGCTATATTCTTTCATATAAACTTAAATATCAAAATACTTAATACAAAACTTAAATATCAAAATATCAAAATAGGTGTTTGACTTGCATGTTAGCTGTGGTGAGAACAATTTTCTTCCCTGGGACAAATATTCCTGAAGAAGCAGAAGAAACTTATCAATAGGGTGCACTTCTCAACTCAGGCATGACAAGCATCTGTTTGTCTTTTACTGTTTTATCAAAAATCAGTTAGAGTAAGCCGCATTATCCTCACCAAAGTTTAAGCAGATTGAGGGAGTGGCTTTCTATTAATGGTCTTTGCAGCACAGCCTGCTTAGCCCTCTGGTAATGTCCTCTAAAGCTCAACTCCTCTATTGCAGACTTTGTTAATGGAAACATAGCTCAAAAATGACTATACTGTGCATAAAATATCCATATAACATACAGTATCTAACAGCAAAACCCTCAGCTTTTTCATCTTTGGCAGCATTTGCCTCGTTTTCCCCATCATAAACTGAAAAAAAACCACAAACCACCAACAAACCCCAAACACTGTCATATTTAGAATGACAATGATTTCCAATTAATTTCACAAATGGATTCACTCAGAAGAACCACTTATCTGAGGTATAAGAAGCACCAACACTAATTCATTGGTGAAATGCAACAGTTGTTTGTTCTGCTCCAGTACAGCAAAACAGGAGTGTGCCATCAGCCAAGGCCATAAAAATGTCTTTTAAAATTAGAAATATCATACCTAATTGCTATTTTAACATTTATTTATCACCACTCAATTACAAAAAAAAATGCATTTCCATTTTTGTAAGAAAAAACCCAATGAAATTCACAAGACCGATCCCATGTTAAGACAAAATTAGGTGTGGATGCAGACAGACATATGGCCTCAACCCTATGTCTGATAAAATCTGCCTGATAAAATCAAGGCAGATCATAAGGAACTCCAAGCTCCAGGAAGTAGCTGGAGAGCTGTGATCCCTATGGAAGTTGGGATGCGTGCCTTCCTTGAGGTGCACTCACCATTGCAAAGGTCTCCTGGTGTGACCTGCAGAGCTCTGGTCTCCTTCACTGGAGTCACATGAGACAGAAACACTGCAGAGCTGTCTGTTTGATGAAGGAATTCTCTTTACCAGAGCTCTGTGATGGTCTGTAATCACTGGTGATGAAAATGCTAACTAATAAAGGAGGATTTTCAATTAATAAGTGCCCTAAAGCATGGCAAAAGGCCTAGATTTCTGGGAAGATATAAGTGGTTCTCAATAGAGGTATTCAGAAAAATAGCACCATGGTGAGCAGGAAGGCTGCTGAACTTTTTTTTTCCTATGGTATTAAAGCAGCATGTCTGAAAATTATTTAATTCACTAGCTAATTTACATGAAAATCACCAGAGGAATTAAGATCTCAAAAGAATGTCTTTCCTGCAACTTAAAAAAAGCAATGCTACAAAGTACACATCCAGGCAGAAGACAGATGCTTTGCACATCACTAACAAATAAATATTAAACAATCCCAATTTTTACCTGATGTGAGAGTTAATACAAATCCTCCAATTAGAAAAGCTTCAATCAGGTTTTGGTCCTCCTCAGGCACCCAGAAAATCTGTAGGACATGGCAATGCAGGACCCAAGAGCTTTGGGTGCTGCTGCTAGTTCTTCAAAGCACAGAACAAGGTGAACACGGGGGACTTCAACAGCCATGGGGAGGTACTAAAGGATCACCACAGTACAGAATCATAGAATGGCTTGGGTTGGAAGAGTCCTTAAAAGACCATCCAGCTCCAACCTCCCTGCCATGGGCAGAGACACCTTCCACTAGACCAGGTTGCTCAGAGTCACTTCCAACCTGACCTTGAACATTTCTCGAGATGGGGAGACCACAGCTTCTCTGGACAACCTGTTGCAGTGCCTCACCACCCTCACAGTAAAGAATTTCTTCCTATATCTAATCTAAACCTACTTTCTTTCAGTTTAAAGCCATTCCCCCTTTTCCTGTCACTACATACTCTTTTAAATAGTCTCCATGTTTCTTGTAGACTTCCCTCAGGTACTGGAAGGCCACTGCACAGGGAAAAGTTTTGTTATTGAGCAGGTAAGTGACTACATTAAATCTGGAATATCTCCCCTTTTTTAATCAACAGGGGGTAAACTGAATGAAAGTGCAAGACTGAGGGCATCTTGGGTGAAAGATTATGGGGGAAATGTTATTTGTAATTCCTAGAAAAAGAAAATGGAATTACAAACAAGCAAGGTGAACAGTAAAGCTGCCAGCTTTTCTGTATGCTTTCCACTGCATTAGGGCAATTGTTTGCATAGATGTTCTGCAAACAGAGCAAAGGATTCCACTTTAAGAGCAAAATAAAAATAAATCTTTTTGCTGGATTATTTTTAAGCTGGATTGGTTTCCTGATCCAAATCACAGCTCACTGAAGAAACAGTTGTGCTGGCAGCACAGAGGGCTGGGGGCATGAGAATATTTCAAGCTAGTGTCTGCCAAGACTGCTCTGTAAAAACCACAAACTTAAGATTTGCTCTCTACTAGGTTTCATTTTATTATAAATTCCAAAGAGAGCAATCTGTAAATATAATGTGAATATAATGTGAAAATAATGTGAAGGGCATAAACACAAACTACCTCGATGAAAAGGGAAAACGAGATGAGTATCATGAGATAAACTTGACTAAACTAAGAGCTCTTGAAGGATCCTGAAACACTAGAAGGAAGCATACGCAAGTAAAAAGTAGGTCAGATTACTAAAGGATGAATTTTAGGGAAGAGTGCAAGTATGTAGGGGCAAAATCAGTAAGGCCAAATCACAGAATGAGTCTTAGTTAGGAACAGAAAAGGAAACTGAGACAGCCCTAGAGAAGGACAGCGAAGGGAAGGGCTGTGCCGCTGCTCAGTGGGGAGGAAAAGCTTTCAGCCGCACCAGTGAGATAAACCAAAGTGCTAAAAGCTTTTCTGTTTCAGCCTTCACTAAAAGAGATATTATGTATTTTGACTTCAGCAAAGCTTCTGATGTTTGTTAAACGTGATCTAAGTAAAGCTGTAAGAGACTACACATTGTTTATAGTTACTAAGTAATGGTTTTTAATTATTAAGTCACAAGCCTGAAGGATGTATGAAATGCTAAATTTGTACCAAATGCTTTAATATTCAATACCTTCATGAATAATTTTGATCCTGGAAGACTTCAGTTATTGCACATGCAAATGTGCAAACTGTTAAAAACCTGCGAGGAACTGCAATGTGGGATTAAAACTCAAAATGAACTTAACTTGGGAGCATAAGGGGGGAAAGAGAGTGTGCTAGTGAAAGCCTGCTAAGTTAAACTCAACTTCACTAATACAAAGAGGGAAGCAACTAGTTAAACAATATTCTATGGGAAAGGATTAGGACAACAGCAAACCACAAACTGAAGAAGAGTTTTTACACATCATCTTCTTGTGCGGAGGAGAACAGAATCACTGTACTGCCAATTCCTGGCACCAGTGTAAAAAGAATAATGTCATTTGGGAGTCACACAGAATTATGCTACTTTAATATGACACAATATTAGCCAAATAGTGTGGTTTGTATTTGAAATCGGACTTTAGCAACTACATAACATAATTAAATAAAGTCCAGACAACAGCAACTGTGACAGTCATGAGGTCTACAAGAAAATAACGCATCACAGAGCCTCCTTAGGCTAAAGAAAAATGCTCAAGCAAGACTAGACAAGTCATCTTCAGAATTAAGAATTTACTCCAAAGAGGAAATCCATAAACCTTTCCCATCTTCCCCAAGGAAGTAAGACTTGAACTACAGCAGTTACAGAATTCCTATCACCATTTAGGAAAAATTTATTTGGGATAAATTTGATTTTCTAGACATTTTCCACCTATATAATTGGAATGCTAATTTAGGGTAATCACTGATTTTCTTCAAATCGAGTGTTACAAAATCAGACACATTTGAAGTTAGGTTTTTTTTCTTTCTAAATGGATTAAGGTATAGCGATCCACTCATTTTTGATATGTAGACATATATTAAAAAAACCCAACAAAACAACCAACAATACAAGTCCAAATGTTGACCAGATCCAGGAACAAAATATCATATTTTTCCACTACTATAAAATATTGTAATATCTTTATACATTAAAAAAAATCATTCCAACACACTGTATCTTATTTGTATAGAGAGTTCTGTTACTGCTAAAATCACTTCAGAGACAAAGGAGCTCAACATAAATGCTGCATTTCCTTAAACAAAAAAACCTGCGTTTTTATTTCAAAATCTAATTCAGTTGCTTGGAACAATGCTGAAAATAGAAGTCTGGGTACAGAACATACTCATCTTGTTTTCAAGTTAGAAGAGGATCTGTATTTTTGGTTTTTATAAGCTTTATCAGCACTTCTGCAAAGAAAATAATAACTGTATTCACTGAGTAAGCACAATATCTCTGGAATTAAACATACTGTCTTACTGGCTAGGTATCAGCTTCAACTGCGAGGTAGAACTGACATTGATACACCTAGGAGAGCAGATTCATAACACAGTGTTGCTCAAATATTATAGCAGATTTTTTGAAAAAAAATCCTCTAGAATTACTGTTCCAGTATTTACACTAACTTGCATGGATTTACAGTGTATAAGGAAAAACAGGTATGTTCCTGTTCGAAGGAGTCAGACAAAATTATTTGTGTTAAAGTTATACAGAACTACATTTAAAAACTTTAACATAGACTCCAGACACAAAAATTGGCATAAAAGTTGTGGCTGTTCCTATGGAGTCAGAAAAGACCTATTTGCCTTTGAAATTTCTACACTGTGGGTTTTGTACTAACTTTGCTTCTGTTTTTCTGCCTCCCACACAGCAGTCCTGTGTGCGAACTGCTCCAATACAACGTGTGGGGTGTGGAGATCATCAGTGAAACATCCTGCCTCCATTCTGCAAAACACTTGAGAACAGTCTTCAGAGCTTTGCTTTATTTGAGCACAGATATCTTGCAGATGTTTAATTTAAAGCTCATGTGTAGTCCCACTGAAGTAAATGGGATTACTAAAGTACTTAAAGTAATTCCCTGCTGAATCAGGCTTTTAAGAGTAAGAATAAATGTGCCTAATTTTTATTCATGCATCAGATAGCTATAGACTAATAGTTTAAACTCAGCAGTTTTGTATCCAGTTAATATTAAACGTCTGGAGTTAGTGTATCTTCACCTGCTGCATCTACCATCCCTATAGCATGTACCTTTTTAAATATAATCCCTCAGCACAGTTTTTGCATACATACTGTGTCATCAGCCACTCATGTTTTGCATACATGTAGTGTCATCAGACCTAGTGCTGGGATGACTTTTTTGTAAATAATAAATAAACTGCACCTGGCCCTTGTATTTTCTGAGTGTTACATGCATGGAAGACTTCAGAAAAGAACTCCTGTAATGTAGATTTAAAAAGTAGTGGAAGTAACTCGATTTGCTTTGGACAAAAGAGAAACTCATTCATATACCTGTAACCGCTTATTTCCTGCATCTATGGAGTTGTAGAATAATTTTTAACTTAATTCTGGGAAGAAGGAAAGGAAACAAAAATCCACGGATCTAAGGTATTTAACACATACATGCTAAAGGTTGAATATAAGCGTTACTTACACCGTGGCCAGAAGCAAATATGAGGCGGCATGAACTAAAGTTGAGACTTGTCAATGCAAAATCTGTCAGCAAAAAAAAAAAAAACAAACCAAAAAAACCAAATAATAAATCTACAAACTCATCAGCAATGAGACACCTGTGGCTTCTTACATCACCAAGACCTGGCTAAGTGATGCTGAGAGTTTTCTGCAAAGCACTTCTATTCTCACATCTACTAAAATTTATCCCCTGCTGAAAATATAGTAAGAGAAGGCTGGCAGTGATGAATTCATCTTGTCATCAAGCATCGAGTTCATTTAAATTGATTACCTCATTTAAATGAGTACACCTGGAAATATCAGCCACATGCAAAATTACCACTGATTTTAGCATCATTTGCAGGTCACTAAAAAAGGACCCACTGACACATATGTGATAACAAAAGAAATGCAATATGATTCCTTCCTGAAATTTTCACTGTTCATCTCTGGCCCACCTGATCTTGTTGGTTCAGCTAATCTAGTATTAAAACCTGGAAAATTTAAATCAAGGGGACAAATCAAGGAAAATTTAAATCAATTTAAAACAAAGGACTAATAGGCAAATGCCTATTTAATTTATGCAATGGTACAACATCATCTACTATACAGATGTAAGAACTTAAGGCAGCCCCGATTCGCTATAGGTTTGGGATACCGTAAGAGTCATTACATCAACAGCTTTAGGGATAAACAATTCATCGCTAAGTAACAGTACAGTAACACATCAGGGGTGCAATTACCCAGGTCTTTACAACAGCAAATCGAGTCATGCACCAATACTGAGCCAAAAGCAATACCCAGCTTGGCAAAGGACTTGCACAACTGTGATTATTGTCTAGGCCATTGGGCAGAGGGACACAGCTGGTTCTTCAAAGAAACAGCTCAGATCCACAGAGGAGCTGGGCGAATCTCACATTCCCTCATCAGACCCATCTCTTCCTCTGCCAAGTCGCAGCAGTGCTGTCTGGGTTTGCTAACCTATTTTCACACTCCACCTCTGCTCCCCTCTGTGCTGGTTTTGTCCCAGTACAGAAGTGCTGTCCAAGGCAAGTCTGGCTTTACACCTCATTTCTGCACACTGCACTCAGAAACACTGAGAAAACAGTACCGCCACAACAGACGCACTCAAGCTCAGCAGCTCCAGTTCAACCACGTGTGTGGTTCAATCACTTGTGTGCTTCAAAAAAGTCTGCTCATATAATAACATGCAGTTACAAACAGGCAACCTCGATGACTAGTTAATTGTATACCAGTAACAGCTATTATGCACGCTGACTTCCAACAGGTAGTTCCCCACAACCATGTAAAGTGTTTCAATCTTCTGCAATTCTGTTCAAACATGACAGGGCTTTATCTTCTGTCAGAAGAAAGAAAAGTGGAAAAAAAATTAATAGAGTGAAAATAGTAAACTCCTCAAAGCACATGTGTTGTCACCTCTATTGTTTCCAATCTTTTTCTTGAGGAAGAAATGCAAGACATGTAGGGCATAAAACCCAGTAAGCTCAAGCAACACTCAGAGAATACTGCACTGCATCTTCTTCACCAATCCCACCCACTGCAACCTTTTCAGACTTCCTCTCCATTCTCAATAACAGTTTTCCAAATACACCATCTTGCAGCGAAGGTCTCAGTCCTTAACTTCAACATGCTTCATAGCCTTGTCCAATGATACATGAAAGACTGCATGTCTGTGCTACAGAAACAACATTTTTGTCTGGTTTTCTATACTCCAAAACCACGGAACAAAATTTTCTGGGCTCAAAGGGGCATTGAAAGCTTCTCCATCTTCTCATGAAAAGGCACAAGTCTTTAATTGTGTCTTTTTCTCTTTGTATGTATGTGTCCAAATGCGTGCGCAGTCTTCTACCTCCACACGTTCAAGTGGAACTAGAAATCCTCTTACTGGCACAGAAAGAAGGCGTTGAAGCACATACTTCTTATGATGAGAGGAGACAACAGCATCAGTTATGGTGCCCAACTCTGCCCTAGAAAAGAGCAGAAATACTTTGGCACTAAACTGTGTAAACGTGGTATAAAAATGTATACAGAAGAATGTGTTGTGAAGCACAAAGTTGGAAAACTTATTCAAGTTATATGGGTATGTTTAGTATGTGTAATACTTTAATTTCATTTAGGTTTAAGTCAAAACTGCTTACATTTGGGCTGAATTTAGCAGATTTCTGAAGCTTAACTGTTTCAATTTCTAGCGTTTTGTATTCAAATCTTTCATTTACAATTATATTTCGGCTTTTATTCATCCCTACTAACACAGTCATTGTTATTTCTCCACTTTTCCAAATCATTTGTGTCCAGATAGTACCACTAGCCACGATTAACAAATATGGTTCATGCTTCTAACAAAATCCCCATTGAAGAGGAACATTTTCTTTCATTTTTTCTTCCAGTCCTGGTCAGTAACTGCGAAAGAACAAAAAGCTAAGATACCGTGACAGTTTTCAATCCCTGCCCTGCTATTCTCTCTGCAGTTTCTACGCTTCCGTGTTTCTCCTCTCATTTGCCCTTATCATTTTTTATCTGATTATCAAATAGCTGGCAAAAGAGTGCTTGGCAGGATTTAGAACTCTCCAGTCACCTGATGACCGCGGAGCTGACGGCATAATGAGAGGCTCCTAATGAAGTTCCCAGCAGTGCTGTCCCTGAAAGGCCTCGACACCACTCATGTTCTTTTTGCCCCGTATTTCTCCACCCGTGGAACTTGGTGGGCTCCACATATGATTTGGAAAAGGGACAAACCACAACTCGGCTGTGCTCTTCATGCACAATTTCGGCTTAAACCTCGTCTTCAAGCGCTGGGCAAGTAAGAAATAAAAAGGAAAAACAAAACCCAAACTAAGAACCACAAGTAGCACTCGGAAGCCCTCTCTTTTTGCCTACTTGTTGCAGGTGCTAGCAGGTGTAGCAGCAACCTGTCCGGGAACTCGAGGGGCGGGCAGCACCGAGGCGGGGCAGGGCGGGGCAGGGCAGGGTACGGAGCCACCACCGCCCCCCCCGGGCACGGCGGCGGCCCCGGCCCGGCTTGCGCGCTCCCGGCTCGCCCCGCCCNGAAGGCGGGCGGGAGGCGGCGGCGGCGCCGCGCTCGCCCCGCTGCCCTGGATGACGGGCGGCCGGTTCGACTTCGACGATGGCGGCACCTACTGCGGCGGCTGGGAGGACGGGAAAGCCCACGGGCACGGCATTTGCACCGGGCCCAAGGGG
>VZTG01009883.1:2172816-2314659 GCA_013397845.1 Melanocharis versteri
CCGCGGCCCCGCCGGCCGCCCGGGAGCGCCACAGGTGCCTGGCGCCCGCCCCGCCCCGCTCTGTGCGGAGCCGCTTGGCCCCGGCTGCGCTCCGAGCGCGCTGAGCTGTCCGGGCTCGGCGCTTTCTCCCGGCCAGCTGGTAGAAATCCGCATTACGGCCGCCTGCCGACGGCTTTCCTTTCTCCCCGCCGAGGCGGCTGCCGGGCTCCTTGCCCGAGGCGGCGATGGCCGGGCGGCCGCGCCTGGCTCGGGGGGCGAGCGAGGCGGGGGAGGCCCGGCCCCTCGCCCCCTGCGCCCCGCGTTCGTGCGGGAGCGGCAAGAACTTGTTGTAATAGAGCCCTTGTGTCGCGCTGGTGCGCAGGCAGGGGTGCCTCTGTGCGCTCCATGCACTCGACTCGTAAACAGGAGGCTGGAGCTAATGGAGTGGGGACGCAGCTCGCGTAGAATCAATGAAACTTGGGTCCACCCTCATGTAATAACTCCTGTTTTTACCGAAGTACGGGATAGTTTTAAGCATCCTCCTCAAAGCACGCGGTGTGCAGTGCAGTCACAGACCTGCTTCTCACACCCTTCCCCACGACAAGGCAGGTGTCCCAGGGCTGAGCTCGCGGGGAGCGTGCGGAGCGCGATCCGCCCTCCTGCTGGGGTCGGGAGCGGTCAAGAAGTCAGGGTTCAGTGAGGTCAGTGAGGACTGGAGCTTACTTGAGTGCTCGCTTACAGTTCTTGTACCTCTGTCACTTCATGCTCTGCACGATCAGTAAGCCTGATACTCTTTACTTCAACCTTTGCTGCTGTGATGTCACTGGCCTCAGTGGAAGTGCCACCTGCAACTTCTGCAGAGTTGCTCTTCAGCTAGGAACAAGGAAACAGGTTTGTTCTGTTGTAACATGAGGAAAAACGGGTCCCAGTTTTAGAACTAGAGAGTTGCTGGGATTTTTTTACAGAAATACTGCTCGCTTCAGCGTTCAGCAACGTGTTTAGCTAACTGGCAAGTAATAAAATTTACCGAAATCAGAGGTACTGTTCACGTGATGTGACTAAAGGGCTAACCCAGGTATCAGCTCTCAACTGATAATTTTGCTAGTTTCTTCAAGGAATTTTGTCAGAAGATCTCTGGTCAGACTTTCAGGAGAATGGGTATTTTTGTATTAAGCAGAAGATGAGATATTGGCAGTTGGGCTCGTATTTTTTCTTTTCCAAAATACAAAATGGAGCAAGTTTGGTAAGATTCAATTCCTTCAGACAATGAAATGCACGGTGGGTTTTGTACCTTTTTGTCCCCTTGTTTATAGATGCTTGTAGCAGTCCAAAAATTGTTTCCTGGTGTGGAAAGTTCTGATATTCAAAAGCAGCTGTGTGTTTGTGGATTAAAAAAAAAAAAAGACAACACCACCAAAATCAAATTATGAAAGAGATCAGAATTTCTGTTTCACTTTTATCACACAATGCACGTTTCAATTTTTATTATATTTGTCTTGGCTAATTACAAGCAGTGGCTTTTTTTTTTCCTCTCTCTCCTTCTGGAAAAGTAAATTGCAATACCAGTAAATCTTCTAGAAATTATTTTCTCGAAATAAAGTTGTTTTTATCCTTTTTTCTTTAGGCTTCTTGTGGCTTTTTAAAAAATCTCCATAAATTCACTCAATATCTAGACTTGGAACAACATATGAAGGATCCAGTTCTCACTGTTAGCTGGAATCTGTTGTCATGACTCCAGTCTTTTGCATGTTACAGTTCATACGAACAGAGGGTGTGAAGTCCCATTGATTTTAATGAAAGTACTCATGAATGAACCAGAGCAGTACGTCATAGATGTTTCCAGATGTGTTTTTGTTTTCCTGCTCTGGGAACAATAGATGTATTTGCACACCAGAAGAACATCTGAAATGGGTTTATAAGGAAACCAGATTTACGCATGTATCTTTAACATAATTTAAAACATTTGCAGGAAAGCTCTCTCTTTATGAATACCTGAGAATACCAGCGTAGAGAAAGAACTTTAGACTATGCCAGTTGCCAGTTTATTTTCAAACTCACTATGATCCAGGCCTCTTTGCTGCTACTTTTTTGTTTTGTTTTTTTTAATATATCCGCAGTACGTAGCTTTAAAGTATATTGGTGGTATTACGAGCTATCATTGAAGGAGAGAAAAGGCAAATAAGCATTGACAGTGTTCCTCAGTTTTTGCACACAACACTTTTCATGACATGAGTAATATACGTCATGCTGTGTTTAGATGCTTAAAATTGTCACTCAGTCAAATCTCCAAGGAAAACACTGAGAATTATAAACCTTGGTACTTCATTCATGGCATGTGATTACAGTGGGCCTTCAAGTGGCCCATCAATCTGTCCCCTGCAGCAATCTGGATTTTTGTGCCTCCTTTAAACTCCCTAGGTTTTGTTACTCTGTGTGAAGATGCACAACCTACCAGAGGAGGGACTGTGGCCTAATTTGAAACTTTAGTATGTCTAAATTGGTTATTTATGGTCCTTCCAACAAAGCAAAAATCAATTGTGTGTTGTCATTCCACAGAGGGAGATCAGGGACAAAAGCACCCTGAGTGAAGGTCACATATGTTCATTGATTTCTGAGAGCTCTTCTTTCTAGGTCTACGCTTATTTGACATTTGAGTCAGAAAAGCGTGCAAAAATCTTGATGTAACAACAAATCTTTTAAACCACAGAATATCTAAGTAAAGGATTAGAGCAAGTGGAGTAGTTAAATGGGTCCTTGGCCTCTCAGTTTTTTTCACAGTGTAGTTTTAAATTTTAGCTGCAAGTGGGCAATGACATTTACAGCTGTAAGATGTATCAAGGGTGTTTTAGAAGGGATGGCACACTGTAACTAAGGAAACAGGTTATGAAATTATATCTTACAGCAACTTGCCAACAAAAAGAAAAGGAAAAAAATATACTTTCTAATAGCTCCCAGGCTATTATATAATATGAACACCTTTCCAAGAGAACCATTGAACACCGGATGGATGGTCAGTAGTTGTGGCTGAATGTTTCTTCAGTTACAAAGGATAGCAAGCCTAGCTTTTGAAAAATTAGTGCTAAACAATGTTACTATTTTATGGTCAAATACAATTTTAAATTAGATTGGTAATTACAGTGTTACTTAAAATTTTAACTATTGACCCTTAGAGGAACTGCTTTGAACAGTCAACTATGGTATAAGGTGAAACAGAATATGATGTGTTTGTTGATGTATCGTTCATATTTGTCTGTCTAGAGAGATATGTAAATACTGCATATGTTTTAATCTTCATATATGGGAAAAGCTTTTTTCTCATGTCTTATATCATACATGGTTGTATTTAATTATATTCCAATATTGACATACCTTGTCTTTTCTGAAGATTTCTTGAATTTATTGAATAAGGTGATGCAGTTAAAGTCTGATATAGTCAGTCAAATTACTGTACAAGGTTCTTGTATCTACATTCTGGACACTGCCCTCCATATGTCATTAAAATACTTTTCCTTTAAAATGTGAGTTGAAAAACCAAGGAAAATGAGTTGGCTTTTTAGCATTAGTATCGGAAGCCTTTCCATTAATGGATTTGTAATGATAGAAAAGGTAATAGTTACCTGCTACACTGCATACAATTTAATCTAAATAGCTCATACTTTTTAAGGACGAAATGAGTATGAATCTTCCCTTTCCTTTCTGACTGTTTTCTCTTTAGAAGAAGTCGGCATTGATTTTATTTCCCTAATAGAAAGGAAAATTGGACTAGTGGATAGCAGCACATCAATTGTTCTTGTTTTAATGCCCTTATGGGCAGCAGCAACCACTTCCCTTCTTTCTAGAGTAGTGAAAAATACAAGTCCTAAATTAATTAAGTTTTTGAGCTTTCCATTCAACACATGTTTATTCATAAAAAAATAGTAGCAAGGAAAAAAGGCTGACCTTTTATACTTCTTTAAAATTCTGTACTGAAATAAGTCGATTGTGCTTAAAGTCTGACATTGTAATAGCAGCATGGAGAGCCATAATTACGAGATGCTGCTCTAATGTAATATTGTGGTATAATCAAAATTAGACTTAGATTTATTATTTCAAAATTAAATTAACTACTGCAGAACATTAAGGGGTTATAATATGTAGCAATAAGTGTATGTAGCCAGATTCTTAGTTCCAGCATATCATTACAGATCCCACAAATAATTAGGAATAAAATGAAGTAATTTATGCTCATAAAATATTAATGTATTTCTGGGAATTTCCTGTTTAATAAAACAAAAAAGAAATTAGAATGTGTCTGTATATTTGCAGTATTTACAGAACATGTCATACCAGTGCTTTGTGCTCTGGTTTCTATTTGTTCTTCCCCATATGCTGAGTTTTTTAAAATAATCATGTTCCTAGATTCAGCACCCTTACAACCAGTACAGCAGTAGGTATCCAGGATACAGAGAATGAGAAAGAAACTAAGAAAGTTGTTTGTTTGTGTCAGCAGCCATCTGTTAAAACAAAAACCTTCCACTTGGTAGAATTTTCTACCAACACAAAACAGTTACGTTTTGGAACCTAGCTAGTATTATATAATAAAGAAAACAGACTTAGCAAATTTAATGGTGTGTTAACACTAAAATACAAGTTAGCAGAAGAGGTAAAGAGTAAGGCAGTACTGGATAGATGGTGGACATGTACACAACCAAAACAGTATGTGTATATGAAAGAGTATGTATACAGTATGTATAATCTCAAAGCAAATGCATCTTGGAGCTGCATCTACAACTGCAGATACTTCACAAGTATTTTCACCAAAAAATTATCTGTCACTGAATTTGACATTTGATATTTAGTTCTCTGAATAGTTAATAGGTGTTCAAATTAACGTACATCAAAATTTAAAAAAAATATTTTAAAGATTGCTTATTCCTCCCTCTGTAAAAATGTTCAGATTCAAGGTAGCTTTTTAAGAAAAAAAAAAAGAACCAGAACTAGGTGGGTGAGAGACTTCATTTTGAGGACCTTAAGCCAGTTTAATGGGAATTAGAGTGACATTACATCAGAAAGCAAGCTATCTTCTATTTGCTCGTTATGGCATTCCTGCCACCTTCCTTTGGAGCCTCTGGTAGCAATGGCCTTCAGAGACCAGACACTGGCAAATGTCGAAATAAAAATGCCTTTCGAGAATGCATGAAAAAGATTGTCTGCTGTAGTAATCTGATAAAGGGGGGGTTTGGCTCCAATGCAGCTTTGCATGGACATCCATGACTTTTCATATCATATACCATGTTCCTCCTTACATTGCTGTTTAAAATTTTTTACGAGAGTACTTAGGATTAAATATTTGCTAGACTGTTGTGCAATATTGTGTTACTGCCTTGCCTTTCTTACGTACTGCAGAACAAGTGAAAGGGCAAAAGAATTCATGCTTTTGATCCCTCTGTCACAGCAGAATGCAGTGCATGTTTATGTACTGAGGGTACCAGAAAGTGTCGGTATGAAGAGTTCATAAAGAGAAAGGAAGCCTAAGGTTTTGTTCTTTCATTCAAATCCACACAAAAATTTTAAAAGATGTAATTTTACAATGGAGGTTTATGACAGTGGATCCAAAGGCCCATCTGGAGACAATCTGATGCATTGTCAAATAGCTCCTGACAAGGAGAGGTCTTTAGTCACCTTAAACCCACAATAACAGAATGGTTGCTTCTACTTGCTCTTTCTGTGAGCAGCTGGGCACAGGAGCTGTAAGTATCCTGCTCTGTCCTTTCTCTCCAGCCCTCTCTCCTTGCTCAGCTGACTACATATAATGTGTCTCTGTTTCTGCTGGCCACCTTCCCATCAGTCCACCTTAAAAAAACATTGAGGGAGTCCTCCTTTAGAAATTTCTCTCATTTTTTTTCCCCTGGATAGATCCATTAAAAAAATGCTTATGATTATAACTACTGTGTCTTGGTTGCCAGAATAAATCAGTTCAGCTGTGAAAGTGAAGGATTTGCTAAGTGGAAAAATAATTTATAAGAAAAACAAGTAACAGAAGTGGTTTATCTATCTGTGTCGTTTGCATCTCTTCTTACCAAAACCAGACCTGGTAACGTATCATTGCCTGTAGCATATTGGATGGAGAGGGCTAGGTCTTCTACAGCTTCCTAAATTTAACTTTTTATTACTTTAAAAGGTACCTACCAGGGGCAGTGGACAGGAGGGATGAGACACGGATATGGAGTACGTCAGAGTGTACCCTATGGCATGGCCACTGTGATCCGTTCACCTCTCCGAACATCTCTGGCGTCACTTCGAAGTGAGCAGAGCAATGGCACTGTTCTGCATGATGTCACTTCAGACAGTCCGGCTGGAACAAGAGGAGGATTTGTGCTCAATTTTCACAGCGATCCAGAAGCCATGGGCATTAAGAAAAAAGGAGGCTTATTCAGAAGAGGATCCCTTCTTGGTAGTATAAAACTTAGAAAATCGGAATCTAGGTCATCGATATCTAGCAAACGGAGCTCTGTCAGGAGCGATGCTGCTATGAGCAGAATTAGTTCTAGTGACGCCAACTCTACGATTAGTTTTGGAGACGGTGACTGTGATTATAGCCCTCTGGAAGACCACGTTGATGCTACCACTACAGAAGCTTATATGGGTGAATGGAAGAATGACAAGCGCAGTGGTTTTGGTATCAGTGAGCGTTCAAATGGTATGAAGTATGAAGGAGAGTGGCTGAATAACAGGAGGCATGGATATGGATGTACCATGTTTCCAGATGGCACCAAAGAAGAGGGAAAGTATAAAAATAACATTTTGGTCCGTGGAATAAGAAAGCAACTTATACCAATACGAAACACAAAAACTAGAGAAAAGGTAGATAGAGCGATAGAGGGTGCACAGCGAGCAGCTGCCATGGCAAGAACCAAAGTGGAAATTGCAACCTCAAGGTAAGTTACCAAATGGAAGGTTGTAAACCTTTGCGTTAGTGAGCACTTGCTCACCTTTCAGTTTCACGTGTGTAGCTCTGTTGACTTTGGTGGCATTACCCGTGTGAAACTTAGAACTTCAACTCACTTGAGTAAAGGTTTTGTCTGTGTTCCATAATATACTGTAAAAGTAAATTCCCATTCTTGATACATTTCTGCTTTCTCTCAAGAGCTGCTGCATTATGCCTTTAAACCTGTTTGAAAAATAAAACTGGTGAGGAAATAAGTGAATGATTTGGGGGATATGAGGTAAAGTTTGAATATTTTCCCATAGCATGCTACAGTTATGCTTATTGTATTGCTGATTTTTTTTGGTAGCATCTGAAACTCACTGAAGTTGGCCATTTGACAAAAGGTGTCTTAAGATGCATCTCTTTATCTGAGAAACCGTGGTATGAACAGCATAAGAGTAATGGTCAAGGATGTTGTGCTTAGAGGCTGTTGATTTGGTTGCCAGGGCACTATCTGTGTTCTCTATGAGGACTCTTCGATTTTTTTGAGTGATGGTCATCTTCTCCCTGTGCCTCTGCCAAGCGTTTGAGATGGGAGAAGTGTATGAGTATTGCCAGTGGAGAAAAGTGTCATTTTCACTTTGAACTCCTAACCAACAACCAAGCAAAGTTGTTTGAAATTGAATTGTTACAAATTAAATCAGTATAGACAATTTTAATAGGTTTTACTGTTAATTTTGAGAGCTCTTTAAAAAACTATTTAATTTTTATTGCCTTCCAGTAAGTTTCTGTGGCAGTTTCTCTATTGATGGCTTTAGCTTGTTTCCTCAGGCAGGCTTTTCTTGAAATACACTTTGAATAAAAAAATGAGTCCAGAAATGTGCATGAAAGAAAATCTTCATGCTATTTTAGAAGGAGAATGTCCCATTACTCTTAGAGCTGAACGACTGATTCCTAATTTAGTGTGGTCACTAGTGTGTCCTCAGTGACTACCCTTTTCCTGACGGTCATAAGGAGTACAGAAAATACCAAAAACTGCGTTAGTGGGAGAGCTTGAATATATAAAATGCTCATAGCAAAATGTAGTTGAGACACTAACATGAAGAATGTAGCATACTATTAAAGGACCTTTCTGAGAACTGGTCACATAACTAACTAAAGGGTGGCATATACTCGGTTACTTCTATAAATATATGTAAGGCATTATATGACAGCATACCATATTAGTAAAGCAGATCAGTAATACCTGACTTTAAGAAAGTACTGGATCCCATTCACGTTCTGTCAGTACATAATAAGCCCTAGTTCTGAGAAAAATGGGGCGGTAGGATATATGGAAAGGGGGAGTCACCACTTTGAGTCCATATAAAGCAGTTAAAAAGCTGTGGTCTGAGACCATTACATTCCAAGGCACAGTGTATGCACTTCCTCTTCAAGAAGCGTCTCTGAAGTGTTTTGTTTGCTTTTCCTTCCCTTTGATTTTTAGGTGGAGGACAGAGTTCAAATTTCTTCTTTTGGAACAATTCATAAAAACAGTGTTTATTTCTTGAAAATACGTTTTTGAAAGTGCAGCAGAAGGAATCAGTTGTAGTGCAGCTGTGACCAGGGGCGATCTCTCCCTTTGGTTTCTCAGCTAAGAATCTCTTTGAAACACTCCCATGACTACCAGTATAGACAGTAAGATTGCAGATTCAGGTTTTCTCTCTTTTTGGTAGCCACTGCTCCAACTGTACTGGCACTGATTCAAAGGCCAAGAGACCTGACACCAAGCTGGGCAACATCAGGCATGAAGATAATACTAACTTCACTTGTGAGTGCATGTTGGACTCCCCTAGTAAGAATGACAAGACCCTTCCTATCTCTCAAGTTTTCAGAGTTGCTTTGAGTATCAACCAGCAGGAGCAAGGCCATGGCACTGTGTTAACTAAGGAACTCTCATACTAGCGGGGTCAGTAACGCTGGCTGACTGAGAGCCAGATCATCTGGAATAGATTCTAGAGCAGCACTGAGTAAAAAACTTCCATTTCAAATAATTGTTAAAATCTAGGTATGGTTTCAAGATGAAAGTACTTCTCTCTCACTGAAACTTAACGACTAGTATTGGTTTGTGACTGTATTTTCACCAAACTGATATATGAATAATATAGTAATTCTATAGCATTCTTGCAATGTCTTCTTAGATGAATATGAGGATGGTGGTCTTGCCTGTTTCCTGACAATTACTACTGCACAAAAAAGTCTAGGAGAAGTGCCTTCTGTAATTTCTCTAATGTGTAATACAGAGGTGGTTCTGCCCATACGGCATAACCTCACTGCACAGTGGCCTTCTGTGTTTCAGACTGGACAGATGTCACCAGCACTGTGTCCTTACTGTAGATTTCAGTCCATTAGTTAAAGAACTCACTAGACAGACGTTTTCTCACCCCAAAAACCATTGAACCAAAGGGCTAGAAATCCTTACTCTCATCCAGATACCTTCCTTTTCAGTGCAGCTTGGAGTTGTACGCTGTTATTCCTGCACTGTTTATTCCCAAAATGTTTGTTCAGCCAAATGGAAACAGACCATACTCCTCTTCATAGCTCCCTGCTGGTCGTGACAGGTTTGGCTGGTAGTTTGACCTGTGACAGATGTCCACACAGTCTTCAACGAGACCAACCACTGTTTTGCTTTATATTCCTCATGTCTTTTTATGTCTACAAGTCCTCTTTAGTAATCTGTGTAATCTTCCTTTGTCTAAACTGCCAGTTTTGTATACACAGAAAAATATAAAAATTGGGATAAATAGTGCTTCTCTGAACCTGGGTTTACGTTGGCTCTCCTAACTTAGTTTTTGGGTTTTTGAGGCATTTGTACTGAGGTGTTTTGGGCATGACAGCAGCATTTCTCAAAAGATAGCAGATTGCAACATTGTGTGATGTATAAAAAGCTGCCATATCAGGGAAATAATTACTAGCTTCCGTTACACAGATGTGTATTCAAAACAGATTAGAAATTAGCAATGAATAAAAATGCTTTTAAAATTACAGTGCAGCTTAATAGATTTGATTGTGTATTGGAGTTTTACTAGCTGTATTTAAGGAAAAATATTTCGGCATAAATATAAAAATCCCAGAATTTGATAAACTTCAAAAGTATGTTCAGTACTTTCCCTTTTCAAAACTCTATAAGGTGCCTTTTTTTAAAATACCATTATTATAAGGAGTAATTCATTCAAATTCATCTTTAACACATCGTGCTAAAAGAAGTCAGGTTTATATGCCTTATTTGGGTTCCTCCTATCTAAAAGGAGAAGCTGCTTTCCAGAAATGTTTGATTCTTTTCTATACATGCGAAGTGCTTTAAATGCTGGGAAATGTACATTTGGAAGAGCTTTTTGGAAGATATTAAAAAGCCTCAAATGTTGGCTCAACCAAGAGTCAAGTGGGAACTCATTTTGAGGATATCACATAATTCTCGCTGTAGGGATTTTGAACTTCCTTTTCATCACTGTCATATGTCTCATTCAAAGGAGATTTCCCTCTGCAGTTCAGTATAAACTGGCATTACATTAGAGCACTTCATTCCTAGTATTAAAATTGCTTAAGTTCTCATTATACTGTATTATCTTGACTTTGCCTTCATCAATACTTATGATGGTACAAAACTGTAATGTTTCTGGAATTAATTTTCAGCGTTTGAACATAAACTTACCTTATAATACTCAGTGTCACTGGGTGTTTTTAAAAGTCCTGTAAGTAAACATGAAGCAGAAGGAATGATGTTTGTTTACTAACAACCTTTCATGTTCCATATTCTTTCAGAAAAGTCAGTTTTATGGGTTCAGAATTGAGCATTCAGAGCCAGGCCTTTTTCCTTTTTTTTCTCACTTCAAATATTTTCTAGCTAATTCTCCTCTTAAAAGGTCTTCTTTAAGTGTTGACTCTCTGAGGAAAAACAAACTTTGCAAGGACACAGAAGGACGTGATAAAAGTACAGTAGGGGTAATAAATACGAACCAGAAGGTAGTGTATGAAGGAAAAGGGGGAAAGAACTCAAAAGAGAAAAGTATCTCCTTGTTGATACTTTCCTTACATTTCATTGATCTTTCAGATCATAAAACAAGCAGATTAAAGAATTTAAACTTCTTTTTTATTCTCGTTTTCACAGAAGCTAAGTACTTTTAATTTCTTTAAAAGTTTTGAGTGAGTTTTAAGTGAAGTGTATGTACTGTCATAATATGCCATGAGAACTTGTGACCACCTTAAAAGCAGTATTGTAATGGGCTCTCATTACATGAGCACCTGAGATCTGGTGAAGCATAATGGTTCCTTTGTGTTAGGCACTGCACAAACAAATTACGCTGTCTGGAGACCTTGCAGTCTGGGAAAACGGCAGTGCCCAACAGATGAAAAGAAGCTGGCAGGAGACTGGATCCGAGAACAAGATAACAGTAAAATCAATATCTTGCTACTAATAATATGGAGCAATTCCTCCTTGTTAATTAGCTGTCTGTGCTCAGACAGCAGTGACTAGCAAGCCTCTAGTCAGGAAGACCTTTTAAGTGGAGCACGGAAGGGGGATTAACAGGCATCTTCTGCAGCGATTTCTTTTTCAGAGCTGCTTTTTTAGACAGCTCAGTTTTATTTTTAACATGTTTGTGTCCAAGTCCACAGATGCTATAGCTAAATTTCAGCTTTTGTTTTTTAATAGAAACTACTGAAACTGGTTGTGATCCTGTCGCACAAGCAGGCTGCTTTGTTCTGCGTGGCTGTGAAGGAATCTTGAGTTGTTAGACGTGCATGCAGGAGGAAGGTGCAGCAGGATTGACTTGGTAGTGGAGACCCAGAATAACAGTTTTGTTTGGGAAATGAACTCACCTTCACAACATGGACTTTCTTGGGTCCCTGCTCTCCCTTGCTGTCATCGTGGCCTGGAGCCAGTAGCTGACTTGTGTACTGTTCAGTGCTGAGGATGATTCAGAAAACTGCAGTTTACCCTGAGTCCTGGCCTGCTGCTGCCCCAGCCTGCGCTTAGGCGCTTAGCATTGCCTTCAAGTTGCTGGGCAGCACCTCTAGCTCAGCTGTCCACCCCAGAACACCCATGTCCACAGTACAGCAATTACTTAAGAGCCCAGTGCTTATATTTTTCATGACCTTGATTCAGAGTAAGCTTCAGTATTGTGTGCTGCATGATGGGGTTGTATGAAGCATGTGGAAGTCTCAGAAGGGAGTACTAGATGGTTTATTAGGCCGCTCCTTTGTTGCTTTCATTGCCTCGTATGACCAGCGTGCTCAGCTTGACCTGAACAAACTGTGATTTCTAGGGAGAGCTGAAATTACATGCATGTGATAGTACAGTTTGTGTCCACCCTAGAAGGCAGCTGCCAGTCATTCCAAATGGCATTGAATTATTTGTGCCACACACAGCTTTCCATGATGAATTTAGCTGACTCTACCACTCTCACTTTACTCAAGAAACTAAACTGGACGCTTGCAACGCTGGTGCCTCACACGCCTTGGAGATGCTTTACTTATTATAGCTGAAATATGAACATTGTGTTTAGGAATAGGATCCAACAAATAGCAAAGGTATTTATATAAGACTGCCTGCTTCAGTACAAAAAGCTGCCTGAGGTTCAAAACAGAATCACTTTTAATCATTTGGCTACATATTTTTTTCAAAGATAACAAATTAAATGCTGTGGTAAAACTTAAAATAGGTCTTGAGCTACTATAGATAGTAATTTTAAAGTTAATTCTGCATTCTTTATGAATAATCATATGTTCTTTGAATCCTATGGGAGTTATACCACTAACTTCACTGGGGCACATTTTGACTCAGATTTCACAAACAACTCGTTGGTAAAAGAATATAATCTTGGACTGTTCCTCAGTTATTTGCTGGGGAATGAATAATACATCTGTTTGAAATACACAAGTCGTATAAACATCACTACACAGATTTTTTCTTTTACTTTCTTAGTATTTAATGCACCAAGATTACATGGCTTAAAATACGCAAAATTAGTCCTGTACCATCCCTCATCTTGAACTTTTAAAAAGCCTCAAGTATTTAATTTTTTATCAAATTACCTATATCCAAATATACCTACCTACAGCCATAAGCTTGAATAGGGATTTTATTTTTTTTAAAGCGGTTCTGGTGTGTATCCAGTCTTGCCTTGTGTTTGTATTAGACACAGAATGGTTACTTACAAGTTGCTTTTCTAAATTGTTTAAAGTCAGGAGATTGCTAGTACAAGATTGAAAATATTCTGTGCTTTCAGAACATAAATGAAACAGTGCTGCACCACTGCTTCTAAAATAACCTTCTAAGAAAGCCTTTTTCTACTGTACAAACCTGCTTGAAATATTTCTTTATTCGAATGATAAGGATGTTTTTTCCCAATTTCCAGAACACTTAATTCAGGAGCAGAGAGGATCTTTGCAGTGGTAGCACAGCAGATGTATGTGACAACATTAAGGATCTTTTTTAATGATGCTGGGATATACAAAGAGACTAATATTTTTTTGTAGCCACAGATGATGAACTGTTACACAGTTTCTCCCCTTAGCTTTTACACAGCATGTCAGTTTTGATGTGTATTACAACAATTGTTCAAAAGCCAAGCTGCAAATAGCATCTGTCTCTACTGACTTTCAGGAGAGTTTCTGTGATGGAAATAAATACCCATTTAAAAAACAAAATCTGGATTGTTTGTACTGGTTAGTCATGTATGAACTGTAGAGTAAAGTCATTACATCTATGTTATTGATTGCTATAAAAATATTCTCAAAACCAAAAAGATATTTTGTATTTTGGGTGTATCTAGTACAACTGTGTGCATGTGTCTAGTACTACTAGTTGGAGCTTGAGTAATTTACTTGATGTTTTGCTCAAAGGCTAAATCAACTCATATAGAACATTCCCAGCTTATTTCTTCAAAGAGATAGGAAAACGTGCTATCATCTGACTGTAACATTGTCAGTCAGTATTCTACAGAGTAGGGTGTTTCTCACTGAACAATTACAAATGAGGAAAATACTCATTAAAATGATTAACTCATGCTCCCTACATTGATCTAATTCTGTATTTCCCAAATAATAATTGATTCATTTTCTCAAAACTGGTGTCGTTCAATGAGTAGTGCTGTTTGTTTGAATACTAGTGGATCAGTGATACATATTATGACTTCTCTTCATGTTTCTGGTGATTAATACATTTTTTCTGCTTTATGTATTTAACAGATTTCTGTACATACTTGCATACACTGACTTGCATTCTTTTGCTTATCGCACTATGATCTTCTTCTTTCAGTACTCCTCTATTTGTACTTTGTTTTCTGCTTTTTCATTCTTCTGCAGTTCTTTGTTCTCATTGTCTGTGGAGGTAGAGGCACAGTCTCTTTGTGGCTAGTGTCCAGGAATAAATTTCTCCATACAAGTGTGCCTCCCTGAAGCCCATGTAAGTGTTAAACATCTGAAACAACCTATTGATTATTCCTGTTGTCCTCTCAAGATTTAGTATTCCCAGATCTGCTGAATAGAGGTAGTCTCCCAAGAGCTCATTCCCAAGGTCACCTTAAAGCCACTTAGAAATAAAGTTAGGGTTGTTCTGCTTTGCACATCACTCTCGTACTTAAATTGAACTTCATTTGCTATTAAGAGCGAGTTAATCAGTGAGTTTTGTGCAGCCCTTCGTTGCAGTTGTCCCTCAGAGTTCTCTGTCACTGCCATTCACGAGTTCAGTTGCTTAGCTGTTCACAGCTTTTCCTCAGCATTTATGAATGACACGGGTTCTCAGCCCTGAGCCCTATAGGTATCCAGTGGTAAACCGCAGCTGGGAGAACCAGTCATTTAGTCTGTCCCATTATATTCTGTTTCTGAATTAATTTTTTATTCACTTAAGCATTTCTTCTGTCTTTCTTTTTTTTTTGATCTTTATTTCCAGAGTTTTCGGTGAGGAATGCTGTACTTTGACCCTACTACATTAAAAGTAGGGATTGATTAGAAATGATGGTATTACTGTTTTGCATTTAAAAGCCAGAAATTTCCTTCTAGTATCTGACTAAAATGAAATCAGTTAAATGTGAGTTCTCATCTCTTTTGTTCTAGGAGGTTAAGAAGAAAGGTATCTACATTTCTTTTCTCTTACCACTCTGAATCTGGCGGGTAGGCTTGTTTAGTTACCTTACTGCTATAATGCAGCACCTCCACTTTGTGCTTGCCTCAGATGTTACTGGCATACATAAGAAGAGGGAGAGGTCATTTTGCTGCTGCTTTAGCCTTCCTTTCTGGCTTTGGGGTGAATCATTTCAAAAATATTTCTTCTCTGAATTTTTAGACTACTTCATAAATAAAGGCATTGGATCATGTCACTCTTAGTTTTGCAAAAGAACTTAAAATCCAAATGTGGAAACAAGCAAGACTCAAAAGATTCTCACTGTTGAGGTGGTCTGTTGGCAGATGCAGGAGTGCATCACAGCCCAAGTTTGTTCTTATCTGGAGCTAGGATTTCATACCTGTTGCTGGCTAAGAATTTGACTTCCATAGAGAGAAGAAAGCAGACCAAGAAATTTTGGTGATCACTAAACTGAGGTGACTTCATAGGATCTGGCTGTGTGTTTGTGCGCGTGTGTTCAGCCCAAGTTCGCTTTTTAAGCTCCTTCACTTGCAGGAATTTGTGATGTCAGTTGTATAAGCATCTTAGGAGTATCCTAAAAACAAATAATATAATGCCAAGCACTAAGATACAAAATGTATTTCAGGAAAAATAAGGGAACCATCCCTGAAGGTGCTTAAGATACATGTAGATGTGGTACTTAGGGACTTGGTTTGGTGGCGGACTTGGCAGTGGTGGATTAACTGTTGGAATTGATGATCTTAAAGGTCTTTTGCCACCTAAACAATTCTGTGGTTCTATAACCAAAAGTTAAGAATGTAACCCAACAGGTGCCAGTTGTGAGAGTGCTTTGTGAAGATGAAGTGGTGAACCACCTTAAGCATATGGGTGTCTTTTCCATATGTCTATGTTGGGAGTCCTGCCTTTACCTTAATGTATTTTGACTAAGGTCTTATTTTCAGTTTTACTAAAAATCTAATGATTTTTCATGTTCTAAATGTATTACCATTCATAACATCATTTTCTGCTTCAGGGAAGAGTTCAGTTTTGGAAATTGCAGATTATCACCAAAGGTGGGAATGGCATTTATAATTTCCATAAAAATCAACAGAACAGATAAGCTGGTGACTTTTTCTGATATTCAGAAATGTTTAATTTGTACAGATCTGTTGAAGTGTTAGTGGTTTCTAGTGAAGACCCTTTCTCTTTCTTCCAGTGGTGACTAGATTCCTTGTGCAAAACTTAATTCATCTTAGGAGGTCTAATGTTGCCCAGCATTCACAATTTCTTAATGGTGCAATGTACAAGTATAAATACTGTTTTATATTCTCAGTGGATAATGAAATATGAGAAAAAAATCCTGATGTTTTACAATCCCAAGCAATGTTTGATAGTATATGCCGTATCGGTGAAGAGTGTAATTGCATTTCCTAATGCAGAGTTTATACCTGTTCCAGAAATAGATTTTAAAACATAAATGGGACAGATAAAAATTAGTGTGTATTTTGCACGCTTAAAATTTAGACAGCCTGCAAGAGATCTAGTTATATTACTTGCTCATAGTTGAACTTTATACAACTACTAGTTATCAGGAAAAGATGTTATCACCTCAAAGTCTGTGTCTGCGACATGCACAGATACGATGCATTTCTGATGGAAAAATTGTTGATGGAGCTCTGGGAATAAACCCTTTTTAGCGAAAGCATTAAAGTACATAGCATTTAGCTTTTAACTTTTCTGGGTTGGTGAACAGTGAAATCAGAGTTCATTAGTCAAAGTTATGGTTCTGAGTAAATTCACCAAGGAGTTTGTCCTAAATTTTATTTGATGATTTCTTCAAATTTTAGTTGATCAGAATACACTTCAAATGGGTTTTACTGGTTCGTTTGTTAGTTCCATCTTTGTGATGTAACAGACACTTGATTTGAATTCACCTGCTCCTTACACTTACGATTAGATCATTATAGGACTGGTCATGAAGTCTGTATAGCAGTTAAGTTGTGAGTCACCTGCTGAGAGATGACATGCTGCATAATATGATGAACTTTGGCCGCGGACCTTCGTGGTGAGTGAGCAGTGTGAAGGAGCTGGTGTCTCTTTCAGGAAGGTCTCCATACCGTACAGATAGATAGACCATCAGAGGTCTCACACGCTTGTTTGCACACCTAGATTTTTGCCGTGTCCAGCAAGGATGAAGCCAGACTGGAATCCTTTCAGTATAGAATACTATTAAATTTTGGACCATTATTGAAAGTCCTCAGAAGTGTTGAATTGTGCTGTGGTATTTGAGTAGGGGTTGCACAAGACTTGGGTCTGTGAAATGTGTGAGCTCATTTCCTCATAGCAAAAGTTCTTCCATTTATTTGCTATTTCACAACATATTTAATCAGCTCTTTGGAATAATGAAGGCATTTTTGGTTGATGGTTCAAAGAATATACTGACTGTGTCTTCATAGGTCAGTCCGAGAAAACTCAGCTTAAGCTGTCTTCAGAAACCCTGCCTGCTTGTTCAAGGTCCCTGAAAATTTAAGAAATGCTGTTCTGCTTTTAGTGTATCTAATGTGATACTTAAAAAGATACTTTTCTTTGAAAAAAGATAACTAATTTGCCTGGAATTTGCTGGTACATGAAAATGTGGTTTTGAGCAGATGTATAACCTAGCACTGCTTAATTGATTCAAGAAAATAGTTGTGGTTTTGCATAGAAATTCAATTTGCAGAATTAGGGTGCCGGTTTCCTCTTGGATTTTCTGCTTTTATATGCTCACTGTTAAACTTAAAACCATTTCCCATCATCTGTCTGACTCTGAAACCATTTACTGTCTTTTCATTAGTTAAGCTAATTCACAACATTGAATCTTTTCCTCTGTTCTTTGACACTGAGTTGTCTCATTTTGCAAGTAGAAGTTTCAAGGGAGGCAGAAATTGAGCCTGCTGAGGTACAAGTCAACTGAGGAAACATTTTGTACACAACTTTGACACTTCCATCTATTAATAAATGAAACTTTAAAGTAGATTAAGACCTTTTAACATTAAGTCCACTGTAGTTTGTTTCAGATTACAAGAAGGAGTGGTTTAACTCATCTTTTTTCAAGAATATTTACTGCTTATAAAAATACTTTTGTTGGCCTTTGGTGGTCCTATTCCCATACTTTCGGTTTAAATATGTTTTGTTCCTCTCAAGATTAATATGAAATAGAATGTAAGGGGAAATGAATAGCGGAGTTCTGTTAATATCCCTCGTAACATGCATTGTAAACTCGTGTTTTCTTTCTTTTCATGGTGATATTTTTCTGTGGAAGATTTTAAATATGACTTCAAGAATTTATTACTTAATGTAATAAGCATTTAACATTAATGCAGCAACAGTATAGTAAAAAAGGAGCTGAAAGGACAAATGAAAATCTTGAATTTTAGAGCTATTATAAAATTCTATTAGTATCCCTTTATGGCTTCTTAACAGTCATTTTTGAAAAAAATACTCTTTCAGAAAAAGTAGCAGTTGCTTCAGGCTTCCCAGATAGCATGAACTATGTGCCACTCAGAAATTGCCTACACACTTAATTTTCTATTTGTTTAATTCTCTTGACGTGTCACCAGCTTGTTTTACATTATGAGATTCTCGTTTGAAATGTTTCTGTGAAAGTTTTCCTTCTTTGTTTTGGTTCTTCTCTTCAATTACGTATGTATAAGTGTCACCCATTCACAATCCCTGATAAGCTTTCCTTAGGAATGGATGCTGTTAAGAATTGTTTGAGATAATTTTTTATTTTCTAGAAAATGTAAATTCCTTGTCAATATCCTCGTGTTTTGACCCTGTTATTGCTATCAGTGTAATGCATTTTCTTCTCTTGGAAAGAAATGCATTAGATGGATTAGCAAAGCACTAAAAATATCTTTGCTTAACCACCAAATTATATAACCATCCGATTTCTGTTGTCTGCTGGTCTCATGCTGTGGTACAGTTTAGAAATCTACATTTTTCAATCTACGTCAAGTGAAAAAAGTTTTTGATTAACATCAGATCTTCTTTCAGAGTATCAAATATATCTTTTTTTTAGATAGCATTCTTTGTTCAAAAGGTTAAAAGTAGGGTTTACCGAAAGCTTCTGATAACTATGCTCACTTCAAAATTTGACAGTGATGCTACTTTTATACCGTATATTTCTTTTGATCACTCTGGGGTGATATGTCTGATATTTTGCCTTGGGTCTGTTGCTTGTTTTGGCAGAGGGGTATTTTTAAATGAATAGTAATTTAGATCAGACGCCCTGCTGAGGGCCATGGTACTCTGAAATAGGATGAGTAGCTTTTCTAGAAAACTTTTTATGTATGCAAGAGAAGATTCGATCACGATGACCCGCTTTAACACTGAATGTCACCTTTTTCTGCGCTTGCTGTATTTTGTAATAAAGGGTTTTCCAGAGTTAATCTATCCCAGAGACTCCTGTAAGAAGAGACCAAGACTGAAATTATTAATCTTCCCTTACATGAATCAAATTTTTGTAATATTTCCAGTACTTGTCTCTGAACTTACTGTGAAGATCTAAAGTGATTTATCTTTTAGTATGCTATTGCAGTATTTGACTGTACAAGTAGGACTAGTAGTAAGTTGATGCTGTAACTCACTGCAGGAGTGAATGAAGAAGAAAGAGGCTCAATTTAAACATGTAGATCACTGACTGAAATGTTCATTATAAATGTTTGTGATGAGAGAACTTTGTTTGATGGCAGTATTTTACTTCTCTGAGTCAAAAAGATCATTTTATATTGCAGTGAAGCTGTTGCCTGTGGTCAGGTTCCCTGCAAAAGGGCTGACAGGTTTTGTTCCTTGTGAATGTGACAAGACAAGTCTGCTCCTATCCTAAGGTCAACCAAGTGTCACCTTTAGTCTGCAGTTACATCCTTTCCTGCTGTTTGTTTTTCTATTGTGTAGCTTTAATTGAAAAGAAAAAAACTTGAATGCATGAAAAAAGGAAATGATGCCATCAGAGCAATCACTTTGCATCTAAGGGAAAAGACTCTGCATATAATCAGCTGACTAAAGGGCATGAGAACATCCTGAAAGGTAATCGGGCACCTTTTGTTGAAATACTCTGGTATATCCCATTAACTTGTTCAGTGTTGCTGAGAAACAATGCCTATAGACAGAGGCACATTACTGGGCCTTTGTTCAGTGCCAAAAGCTGCCGTTATGTCAGTGTACAGCATCATCTTAAAGCTAGTACTGTTCGTATACTGCTTCTGGAAGAGTATGTACACAGCGGGTTCAGACTTTTCATGACCTTTTTTTGTGCCGTTATTTACAAGTGAGTGGGAGAAATGTATGGCTTTTTCAGATCCTTCTCTGAATGACTTCATACCTGCAGTCATTTTTCTCGTAGAGTGTGAGTAGAGACCTGAAGATGGTACCAGTTGTTTCTGATGAGACAACTTAGTATTTCTCTTCTATTTGTTTTTACTCCATTCTGTCTGGAACATTTGTCACCACATGTTCCATCTCTTCTTTTAAGTTGCATAGACTCTGGGGCCTTTCCATCATACATGTTTTAAATTATTGAAATGGTAGAACTTAGTCTACTTGTGATCATGCATTTATTAGCAAAATGTATTCACTAATAATAAGAGGAGCAATGAAAAGATGATTTCCTGTAGGGGTTTTTTGGAACATTTTTGTTCTATTTAAGTTCAATAATACCGTCTTTATAAGCACTATGCTGGTAAGAATAAATAAGTTTGTTGGGGACTTTTTTTCTCCCGCTTTTCCCCACAACTTACTAGGAAAGAAATTACAGATTTCTAGTCTTCAAGTCTCTAGTTTCTTCTCAAAAGAAAATAATTAGCCGCAGCCCATGGATGTTGTGATGTATGCAATTGCTTGTAGCCACTAGAGAGAAAGGTATGGAGGCATTGTTTTGGTCTCTTCTGTCTTTCTGCTGCTGAAATATGGCTTAATATTTATGCCAAAGAAAATAAGCACAGATTTCATAACAAACACCCCCAAACTTAGATAAGAGCATTATGTTGAATCTGGTGAATAAAGCAGAGACTTCAAGAGTGAGCATATTACAGTGAAAGCCCTACATTCTTCAGTAGCAAGAACAAGGAAAGATTGGCATGGTTCAGATTGTGGTATTTCTGAGTGAAAGCAGGAGGATTTCAGTAGGGGGGATCCTTGCATACATAGGAGTGTATTAGTAACATTAATATGAGAA
The DNA here is from genome assembly GCA_013397845.1 of Melanocharis versteri. Lineage (NCBI taxonomy): Eukaryota > Metazoa > Chordata > Aves > Passeriformes > Melanocharitidae > Melanocharis > Melanocharis versteri. Next base: position 2,194,018 of record VZTG01009883.1, read on the forward strand.
AATTATTTTCTTATTAAATTGATCTGAAGTCCACAACCAGAAGGGCAATAATATGATGGAATTTAATATGAAAATCTGCAAATGCTTTCACATTATAATTTGAAATCGCTTACCCTTTCATGACCCTGAAGGATACTTTAAAGTGTACTTTATTATTCCTAGAGGGTAGTTATGAAATAAAATTCTGGTGAGACTACAGTAGTATTGTAAGGTGTTCGTTTTGCTGTTTTTTGTTGTGCCTGTCATTCTGAAGGAATGAGCTGATGTTTCATGCTCTGATCAGCAACTCCTTATTGCTGTTGCTTAGCAAATTCTGAAATGAAGAGAAGCTGGAAAGGAGCATGCGGCTTGCTGCTCAGCAGATAGAGGGAGAAAATTGGTCAAGACTTTTGAAAACATTCACTTTACTATTAAAATACTTCTGTGATGTTACTTTCTTTAGGAGCAGAGAAAACATCCCTTTCTAATCAGAGAACAGACAAATGGCTTACAGTCCATTTGCTTTGGACTCTACTTACTCCTGTTGCTTTGGAGGATAAAGGTGTGAGCTGATCGTGGCTTTTAATTTATCCTTTACGTAGTCCACTGGTGAAATATGAAATGTTGGCCATGCTGACATCAACAGCAGAACTCCCGCTGGTTCCAGTGATAGCAGGATATCACTGATGGAACAGTGCTCTTTGTGAGCTGCATATTTTGTGGGAGTCACAGGCAGTTGAAAGGCCAAAGTCAAGATACTAGCAGTTCCCAGCTGGATCTAGAAGGGATAATCAAATACAGAGACAGTTCAGTTACCACTGAAGGAAACTTACAGGTTCTCAGTACGCTGTCCACTTCTCCTAATTTCCAGAAAAAGTAAAATTCCATTCTTTCATGAATTCCAAAGGAGCTAATAGTACCTTCTGAGATTCAGTCTTTTCCCTTTGCAAACAGTGAAGCCTCTGTAATGAATCTGTATGTCACCCACATTCTGTCTGCTGTTACTCCTGCTGAATGCTATGCTGTTCTCATGCTGTCCTCAAAACTGAGATTTGAGTATGGTACAACTCGATATGAATAGGGGTGACAGAATTTATTCTAGAAAGACATGTCAGCTCACTTGCTGAGGAAATCCCTATTTCTGGAAATCAGGTGAGGGTTTGCTCTGAAAAGTAACTGGGAATACAGCTTTGTGCTTTATTGTTCTACTAGTGAATCTGGTTTCTGCGTTTACATACGTGTGAGAAATACTGCTACTGGATTACATGGTTTGCAGTGGAAATAGCTGATTATGGAGCTTACTGCTTCTTTATTATTTTTGCAATACAGCTTCTTCTGTGTTGCGAAGATCCTGAGTGTACTAGCTAACCATGTGAGTGAGTTTTAACGGAGTTTTAATCATGATTTGTTTCCCTCAGCTTTATTTGTTCAGCCCCGTTTCTGGAAGGTCATCTAGGTAGTGGTGCCAAACTTCCCTGGCTAGATGCATGTGTCATTTACCTAGCGGCAGGGAAAGCTAGGTGGCTGATTGCATGTGCAGTACATCAGAGGCTTCCAAGGAGAACAGGGTGCTGAAGCCATTCAGACAGCTGGCTCCCGGCTGTGCTTTTTCCCAAAGGATCTTTAGAAGCGGGTGTGGAATGTGCTGTGAAATTGTGGTAGAGGCAGCCAGACAGCCTTATGGTAGAGGCAGCAACTCTGGGAAAGATAATGATCAGGAGTGGGCTGCTATTACTTCCAGAGTAATTTGGTTGGCAGTCCACCTGTGCTCCTCCTCCCCGGGTATTTGTCCAGTCAAAAGCCAGCCCTGGGTTTGGTGAATTGGCCTAGTGAGCTGCATATGCTCCCAGGCCACAGGCAGGACATTAATCCAATAGATCTGCTGCACAGCAGAACTTGGTTATTTGGGTTTACTTTCCCAGCACGACATAAACTTTAGTGTGACCTTTCAGCAAATGAGTTACAGCGGGGTACCATGTTAGAAATACCTGACCTGGGAGCAAGTACTCCTTTAGGTTTGTATGAAGGAGAGCCAGAGGGATGTAGTGAGGGTACAGACACAGGTTTTTGTTGTGTCAAGCTTGTGCGCCAACTCTCCATATGTACCAAGAAAAGTACAGCCTAGTCTAGATGACCTGCTCTAAAGATAAAATCTAATGAAGACTGGTGTTTATGTGCAGCATTGAAAGCCATACTGCCTCCAGTAAAAAAGGCAGGATGTTAACTGAGTGCTTTAGCTAACACGATTACTGGCATTGTGCAATGCAGTGTGAACTTTAGTAGAATATATTGTCATTGTTCCAAACGAACTTAAACATTGAGTGGATCTCCTGCATTCAAGAGCTGACCTTTTGGCAGTAGCAGTGAAATAATATACAGCAGAATCTTGTTAATTCATGCTAATGACTTAAAAGACCCATCACAGATTACTTGATTTTACAACTTAGCAAGTAAGTGAAACATGATGACAAAACTTAAGGGATGCGCACTTTAACAGTATGTGCTCTGCTAATTTACCTCTATAGTAGCAGTTATGCTGTAAATATATTTGTAATAGATGAGTTAATGGACAGTAGTACTACTAGTTAAAGCAATGATGATTTCCCGAAATGACACTGTAGTACAGCAGCCTAATACGGAATAATTTAGGTGAAACAGGACTAATCTACTAGTTCTGTGAGTGTGAGGCCACTGAAATGGTTCTGAAAGTAACAGATGTTGGCTTTTAATATTAATAAAAATGTTCTCTCCTCATATGTGTCATGTCATTTGGAATAAATGTAGCTAGAGTTACTTGGGAAAAGAGTTATCCTGACTATCACAGTAATAGTACACAGGCAAATTAAAAGTTCATAAAAATTTTTATGTTCAGGTTACTTCTAGAGACCTAAACTGCTAGCCTGTGCTCATTCTTAAATAGTAATTCCCAAACAACAGGCTCATGGAACATCACATATGATCCAGTAAATTCCTTAGTCTGCAAAATACAGAGTAACTGTCTCCATTATGAAAAAGTCTGCAATTTTTTCTGACCATTCTGTTTCAGTCTATATCTTGCTCCGCATTAAGTACTATTAAGAATGCAGTTTTATTACTAGCAGTGTATTCTTACATGAGAAAATAAGATTTTTCCAGTATGCCTTAGAAAATGACACTAAGCCATTTAATATTTGTTATGCTCTGAGTAAAAGAAGGAGCCGAAGTCTGTACTGGAATCATCATATGCACTCATTCCTGTGCATTGGTGTGTCAGCAGAGAAGCCTGACTAAATAAGGCAATGCGTGAGTAGAGCTTATCAGGGTTTGACAGGAATATAGTCCGCTAACAGCTGATACAGTAGCCCATCTTTTCTGTGCTATCGTCGTCTCTCTACATGGCACACAGATGTACATTTATCATCTGCTTGGTTGCTGATAGCGCTCAAAACTTAGCCCTCCACCTTTTCTTTGCAGTTAGGATATGCTGGGAGTAATAAAAGTGAGCTGAAACCCTTAGAAAGCCAAATACTTTTTTACTGATATAAAAACGTTTGTTGAGCTGTCAGCTTTCAAACTTTAGAGAAGTACACTGTGCCTTCTGCTTCTTCTCCCACCAGATAGTGTAGGGTATTGTGAATATTGTTTGATGATATAAATAAAAAATAGGTAACTTCATGCATATTTGTGCCCTTATGGTAGTATTGTGCGCTAAGCAATGCTTGTATAAAATATCCAGAACTTCATGAAAGCAAGTCCTGACTCATGGTGCCTTCCTCACTCTGAGGGTCTGCTCAATGAGTGTCTAAGCTCCCAGTGATCTTCCTAGGAATCATATTGCACCTTGAATGTTCGTAGGTGCTTTTAAAAAAAATCTCCTTAACACAGAGGAAAATACCCTTAACGCAGTTTCAGTATCATTTTTCCTGTTATGCTGAGCTTGGTTGTCAGACTTTGTGCCTGTGTTGTGCAAGAGTTTGGGATCTGACAATTCTATCCATGAAGTTACTAGGCTAGTAAATACATTTTAAGATTTGTTGGCACCTGGCCTGCTACAGAATGTCCCAACAGTCAAACTAGTGACCTGAAAATGTGTTTTGATACTGAGGGTGGATGTAAATATGTGTGCATGTGTGGCCTTTTTCTAAGGGATTTCTGAAGAATATCAGACATTAAATTCTTATTCCTTACTATGAAGACAGGTCAGTGATTTGAGAATTCCTCCTTTTCTTGCAAATTCAAGTCATTAAACTGCAAGGCCAAGGCTGTTGAATTTCTGGCAGAAGTTCCTGTTAAAAAGGTGATCAATACCTTTTTTATGAAGTGTGAATTTAAGACAGTAGTGAAAAACCCTCTTCATTTCTCTATAGCACACTTCTAATTTCTTGTTCCTACTGACTGTCGTTCTGTGCTATCTTCTCAAGTCAAGCAAAGAGGCAGGAAGGGATGGATGGATGGATGATGTATTATCATCTTTATTTGTGGCATTGATTTGAGTCTTTTTACATTAATGCTTTTACACCTGCCTATCAGATGTGTACCCCAAATTGGTTTTTTGCACATTCAGCTAAAAGTAGTCTTGATAAATTACAGTCATTCTGATTTTACTGTAAATACAAAACAGGTTTTATAAACTTCTCCATATAAAACCAGATCCAGTGTACTTCTGCCTTTTTACCATATATTTGTAGGTACTTTCTGCCACCCAGTACTGTACTTTGGCAACTCAGTATCTTGCTTATTTGTTCTTCCATATTTCTCCATTACTGTTTTCCTGTTTCCACAACAGCATCATCAGTATTCACCCCCCTTGTCCTCCTCTGTACAGGAAGCTTGCTGAGGAATGGAGAGTGTTTGGCATCGTTCTGAGAGCATTCAGAAGGTTCCAGGTTTGTTTTGTGGGAACCTCACATTTTGTTTAAGTGTTCAACATACTGTATGCAAAATGATCAGAGAAAGACTAAAATTCCCATAACAGTTTAGGGAAGAGTTTTCTGGTAACAGTCCTGGGAAAGTGCAACAGATAAATCTGAAAAGAAAGACAGTGAGGCTTTTTGTTTTGGTTTGTTCGTCCTGTTATCTCTTCCCTAAGCTTGGAATGAAGAATCAGGTTTCTTTCCTTCAAAATTTACTTTCCTGTCAGGACAAAGAAGGGACTTGCAACTCTGCCATGGGGAAAATGCCTACCTCTTGTACTCTCTAGCGGGGTACGTGCTTGAAGTGTTAGTTTCTCGCACACCACTTAGTGTCACAAAAATACAATCCACCATTTCCGAATCGGGAGTTGTGCATGTAAATCCTATTGGCACAGCAAGCACGCTTTGCTTTTTCCAAAGTTGGTTGTTTTCAAAGTGTCTTTTCTTCTTACCCAATGCAATGTTTAAAAAAAAACAAACCCTGCAATTTTAGTTGAGATCTATCTTCTTCAGTTCAGTAAGCTGGCTTAAATGCCCTAATGTGAATTCACAGACCAGTGGCATTGTTGTATGCAATATATGTAACAGAGATGTCATTCTGTGCTGAGTCCATCTCTGATAATGGTCCTGAGAGAATAAGCAGTTCACTGGGATGTTTGCCATTAGAGCATGTTGGGCGGGTTCACAGGAGATGCACAGTGTAATGGACTGTTTGCCATGTGTGTAATAGCTCCCCTCCAAAATAAGAGCACTTCTACAGTGCAAGTAAGGACACTTTCAGGCTGCCTTTTTGACACTTTCGTGCTGTGCCCAAAATACTCCATTAGTTTTCTGGAGTGTGTCTATCATACACCTGTGTGATCTGCATGGAAAGAAATATGATGTGTCCAGAGAAATAGAGAAGCTGTATAGCCCTGAATTAAAGTGCCGTGACTAAACAGACAAGCATAATAAAAATTCTTCATCATTCAGGCCTGCTTTATTTTTAGGAATTTTATTAATTACTTTCATCTTTTTAATTTCTGAAAATGCATTTTTAAAATACTTTAATTGTTGCAATCATACTAATTATGCAGACTTACAATTTCATGTTTTCTGGTTCTTTTAAACATAGTCTACTCTTTATAAATATTTTATCATGTTTTCATAGCACACAAATTTAATGAAGTATGTATCAGTTAAAAAAAGCTTGAAGCAGTCCAGGGCTCTACAAAATGGGCCTTGTAGCACTTGAATATGCTTCTATATAACAACAAGTGTTTGGCAAGCTATATTACTATATTAATATAGCTTATTGTGTTATTAATTATACATTATCATGGAAACTAAACGTTGATAAATAATGAACTTTAAGGAATAACTCATTCAATAGCTGTCATTTTGATTGCTAAATGAGACAATGTGATCAGTCTTTGTAGAAGTTTAGTTAATGTCTACACTGAAGTTAAGAAATGCATCAGCTTGGGCTGTGAGCTGGTTACAAATTTGTAGCCTGTGTCAACTTCCAGTGTGTTTCATGGTAGGTGTGTTTGGCATACATCAAGAATTCATAAAGAGCTTAAATTTAGTGTATTTTAGAGATGTATTCACTCTAGTTTTATGCTGAACAGTAACTCAAAAAGTAAGTGCCCCTGAGAAGGGAGTTTAGTCATCAGAGATGGTCAACCAGGCCCGGCCCACACTATCATATTTTCTTTGTAATAATTACTTCAGGATTAAATTTAAATATTTTGACTAAAAAGCCAAATGCATTTATTGGAAATAGCCATTAATTATTTATTATTAAAAAAAAAAAAAGGCAGCCTAACTTTCAGGCTTTCTGCTGGGAAGATAAGAATTTGAAAGTTAGTGGCAGAGAATGATGCCCATAATATTACAGTTTTTAACTGTGGAAATACATTTTTATGCTGAGATGAAACACTTAACTTCGCTATGATGAGACTATATTCTCAACATCTCATTAAAGTTTATTCTGTACTTTTATACAGTTACTGTATAACTGTGTAACTTCCAGTGAGTTACAAATTTCAGCTTTTCTTAGGAGATTCTAACCTTGCTGTTCATTAACAATGATTTATCTTTTGGATCATGTTATACCTTAACAAAGTGAAGTCCCACATGTGTAATAGATAATTCATTCAGAATTTCCTTCATTACATTGCAAGGTTTACTGCTCATCCTGCAACTCCAGAAGCAGAGTCTGTGATATACAGATGTGACTTCATCTTCTTAAAAAGAGTGTTTTGAAGGCTTTCATTCTGAAATCTATTTTTAAAAATTGATTTATTCTTTTGAAACATTAGTTCACGTTCCTTTATGGTTTTGGATAGAACAAATAAAGAAGTTTTATGGGAAATAAATCTCTTTCAGTACATTTTACTAGCTGCTCATGGACAGTATTAGAATCATAGAATGGTTTGGGTTGGAACGGACCTTAAAGATCATGTAGTTCCACCCCCCCTGCCATGGGCAGGGAGACCTTCCACTAGACCAGGTTGCTCAGAGCTCCTTTCAGCCTGGTCTTGAGCACTTTCAGGGATGGGGCATCCACAACTTCCCTGGGCAACCTGTTCCAGTGCCTCACCACCCTCTGAGTAAAGAACTTCTTCTTGATATTTAATCCAAACCTGCCCTCTTTCAGTTTAAAGCCGTCCCCCCTTGTCCTATCACTATCTGCCAGTATATAAAGTTCCTCTTCCTCCTTTTTATGAGCCTCCTTAAAGGTACTGGAGGCCCACAATGAGGTCTCCTCAAAGCCTTCTCCTCTCCAGGTTGAACAGCCACAGCTCTCTCAGCTTGTCTTTGTAGGAGAGGTGCTCCAGCCCTCTGATGGTCTTCGTGGACCATTATTGTCTCCAATGAAACTTCTAAGCTTTTGATGGATGCAGTTTTCAGGTTCTAAGCACAAATTCTGGTTTGGGGCACCAAAGGATTTCTCATAAGTGCCCAAGTGTTACTTTGTCTAACTAGAGTTGGGACCTGACGTAACACGTCATGACTGCGTGTATTGCAAGCTATAGTAAAGGAGAGGGACAGGTCCTGAGTGTATAGTCTGTGTAATAAAGAGGCTGAGGTCTGTTTCCTCTGTGTAAATGTGTACTTTTCTAAAGATGAAATTACTCCAAATGTATGGTGACTTGTTATTATTTTCTACTACAAATTGGCTTAATTTAAAATATTTTGTCTGTTTCTGCTACAGCTGAAATTGCCAGAAGAAATCCCATAGTTTTTGTGATAAAAATATCAAACTTCTATAATTATTTGTCTTCCTTGGTATAGTTTATTCTGAGGGGTGAACATTCCAGTATTTTCTGTAAAGACTTTAAAGGAAGATTATTAAGAAACTTGGGTAGTTTGAAATGTACGTGGGAGAGGTAATCTCTGTGAAGAGCCTATTCCTCCTAAGAGAAAGAGCAGTCTTCTCCTTCGCTGTGAAAAGTATGTGAGGTTTGTAAGGATTGTCTGTAGTGGGCTAATATGGAGGGGTTCTTTTTCTCTCCTATGCTCAAGTTACAATATGCTAAGCAAATATTTATTAACAGACCTTTCAGAGGCTGTGCAATGTCAGCAACTGCACTCAACACATCCTGGGTAACTAGGAACCTTAGTTGCTTCCTGCCTCTCTCACAAATACCACCTTAGTTGCCTCATTGTATCCTAACACTATGCATTAGCTCTTTGCTTCCACTCCCAACAGATAAACCATAATTATAGATACTGATATTCATGATCTTCTCCTTGTCGCTAATTCTTTCCCTGTGTCTCTGGGAATTTCTACTAGCACTTAAACAGCCACAGCACCATCTCGTAGTTACGCTTCACAGAACAAATGCACAGAGCACACTGGGTTGGAAGGGACCCACAGGGATCATCAAGTCCAACTCCTGGCCCTGCACAGGACAGCCCCAAGGGTCACACCATGTACCTGACAGCATTGTCCAAACACTTCTTGAGTTCTGTCAGGCTTGGTGCTGTGACCACTTCCCTGGGGAGCCTGTTCCAGTGCCCAACCAGCATCTGGGGGAAGAACCTTTTCCTAATATCCAACCTAAACCTCCCCTGACACAACTTCAGGCCATTCCCTCCGGTCCTGTCCCTGTCACCAGAGAGAAGAGATCAGTGCCTGTCCCTCCTCTTCCCCTCACGAGGAAGCTGTAGACTGAGATGAGGTCTCCCCTCAGTCTCCTCTTTGCCAGGCTGAACAGGCCGAGTGACTTGTGGCTGTGTTAGTTGCTGTTGCGTTTTTGCTAATCGTATAACAAATTATTGTAGGGGTTTTTGCTTATCTGCCCTGGCATTTTACACAAATACAACAGTTTATTTGTAATTATTTCTTTACCATGGTTTAATCCAGTGCTTTTTCTATAATACAGCATGTCTGAGAGTGACCTTTCCTTTATGGAGCCTTACTGCCTTACCTGTCATTTCTAGTCCCTTCCAGTCTTGGTGTGTGTTGCCTGGCTATTTTGCAAGCTGTCTCAGTTGTAGAAGTTTTAAATAACCAGGGTAACTGGGGAGATGCTTGCTTGTATTTTCTTGAATTTTTTAATTTTTAGGGATTCATTTCATTGTCATTCTATGTTTCTGTCACTATTTCTGTTAGCTTATTTGTAGACCCTGGTAAGATGGGTACTGCAGTGTGCACCTGTTCCTCTAAATCTTTCTCCTCTTTTGCATCTTGTCCTTTCTTGAAAATGCAGGGTGAGAAGGGGTGAGGGAAAGAAGATCTGCCAAAGGAATTTCTCTTTCAGTGTTGTATTTCACTTTCAAGTTTTTACTTTTGTCGCTGTAAGATCATGTGCCGAAGTCTTGGCGATGCAAAAGCTAGAAGCTGTTAAGAATATACTTGGGAGTGGGGGTGACCATTCAGGCTGTCTGCAGCTGCCTCCTCAGTGTCCTTGAACAAGAGGGCTTAGGAGTAGGCTGAACGGATTGTCTTGCTGATAGCAGCCCACTCCTGACTTCCAAGGGTTCTCAAACACAGCTGAGCGTGGGTAGGGATTTACTGGGTGGAAATAATGCGGATGGGAAACATCAGACTGAGTGACAGATACATTTTGCAGTGACTATCGCTGTCTATCCAGCAGAGTGGTGGGGTGAGGAACCACTACTGCCGGGTGCCTTGGTGACATGGTCCCTGCCCTGCCACGGTGGGGCATTTAGACACCATTACTCCATGGCAGACACAGTTATTTAGCAGCAATAGGAGAGCAGGGAAAGCTTTTTTCTCTACTTTGCCATTCTCTGATTTCCTGAGTATCGAGTGGTGGGCAGCAGGTTGTTGCCGAGCAGGAAGGAGCTTGCATCTGCACTCATAGAGGAGGCCTTGCTGTGTCCTTCGGCCAAGTGCCGTGCCATGCCCCAACTGCTCCTGTGCTGATCTGCCCGAAACCAAGAATGGGCTGCAGGCATAAGTAATGTGGCTGTGTTCATTCTGGAAGATCTCAGCTATTATGCTGCAGCCATGTCTATATCTATGGTTCTGGATATTTGAGTGCTGTGGCAGATAATGACTTATTTGCATGTGGGTTTTGTGTGACAGCGTGAGCACCGTTGATCCCTTTTCCCTGGGGGTGCTTTTATGCAGCCATGCTACTGACACTCGTGAGTGCTTTATGTTGACTCTTTTATGTGGTGTTTTTTGTAGTGTTTTCTTCAGCTTTTGAAAGTGATTAAACCCTTTGTACATTAATATCTCCTTTATGTTTCTGACATAGTACTGCTAGCTAGCTTTTTTCTTCTGCTTTCTCTTAAGGCGCTTTGATCATCAGGACTAGTCTGGCACCTTCTTCTTGTAGGGAGATTGCTTTAAGAAATCCTTTACCATTTTTGCTGTTCTTGGCTGCGTCATTCCTGACTCCTCTGAGCTGTCTTCAGAGTAATTAACTGACTCTGCACAGATTTGCATTCTCTTATAACTGAATTTAGACTTTTACATCCTGTGTGTTGTAGGTAAAGTTTAAAGACTTGTTTTTCCACTTTCGGATCATTTCTAGGTAAAGCTTTTTCTGTCAAAAGCTTTACTGTTCTGCACACACCCTCTGGTATGTAGGTAGTACAGATTCAAACTGGAATCAGGCATCCACAATTTGTGTTTCACACTTTCTGAGTTGGTGTCCTAATTATCAGCAGAGACACAAAGGATGTGCGGGACTACAAACTCTGCCTTTGGCAGTGTTTTCTGAATACTGACCGTAAGCCGCTCATCTGTATTTAAATGCATGAATTTAGAGATTAAATTCTTGAAAATTTTTATGGCCTGAAACTCATTATCACAGAGCTGCATAAGTACAGATGAGAGAATGTATTTTGAAAATGTCTCTGAGAATTTCCTTTAGGCAAGTCGAATCTTCCTAGCGTTTAAAGTGCTGCCCAGTACCTAATCTGTACATCAGATTCTCCTCCATTCACTGTGAGAGGATATAAGTATTATCTATACAGAGAGAGGATATAAGTATTATTTCTGAGCATTAGGATTTTTACTCCTCATATCCAAACACAGCATTGTTGAGCTTCATAATGCTGTGCTCCTGATCCCTGTGCAGTGTGAGATGAGAGCAGTTTAAATATCCCTGTTTTACCAAGGCACTTTGAGGATGAAGTGTGCATGCTGCAGAGATGGAGTAGAAGTACCCAGTTAAAATAATGAGTGGGTGAATGAGCTTAGTGCCTGCCTCAAAGGCTGAGTACCCAACACAGCTAATGAAGACTCCAGTGACATTCCCTTGGCTTCAGTGGCTGCTGAACAGTTCATTACTTGCTGTGCTCTTTTCATCTTAATATATCTGAACAGTATGGACAATACTGAAAATGATGGAGGTAAACTTCAAGGTGATGCAAGTTACAGGTGTTGAGGTATTCTTGTGTGCATGGAGAGGAGTGGTGGAGCAGACAGGAACAACAGTTAAAGTGTATTTCATTTATACACATTCTTTCTGTACCACATGACAAATTACTCCAAAGAAGGGTAGGAAAGCACATTTAAATCATATTATTTAAATTATCCACAGCGGTAATAGCTAATGTTATGTTGCTACATATGTAGTCTGTATTTCTTTTAGCCAAAAGATTTATTTTAAAATAAGTTGATAATATAATTCAGGTTTTCTTTAAATACATGAATTACATTGCTAAAACCAAGGAATTTATATTTTTTATTCGCTACTTCACTAGAATGTTTTATTCCTCAGCGAGACAAGCTTTTCCATGACAGCTTATGCTACTAAGGAGAATTTTTAATTAAAATCATCATTCTATTTTTTATTGCAACTGAATTTCTTGAATTCGCCAATAGGACTGACATATGATGCTGAATGTAATGCTGTAGTACTGTATAATTCAATTTTCACTGCATTTTTTACTGAAAGAACAGAATAAGTCACTGAACTTGAGAATTTTGAACCAATCCTGTTTACGTGTGCAAGTAGGAAGAAATGATGCACCCTTCCCCCTTCATTGTTAAGTGGTAAATTGTTGCTATGGTGATCATTCTTTCCATCTCATCAGCTATAACCTGGTTTTCCACATCAACTGAATAGCTTCAAGCAATGCATGATCTTTATTTTTTATATATATATCAGTTAATATTGTTTTGCTACATAGTTATTGTCTTGAGACTTAACATCAGCATCAAGATGCAGTGAATGTAAGCAAGATAGTTCTAATGTTGTTTTACATAAATCTGTGTGCTCATTAAAACAATCTTTATGTAGCTGCCAAGAACTTTTAAGTAGATTTATTAAAGGAAGCTTATTTTTTGTGTGTACAGTTGATTATTTTCATTATTTCAGAGTATATAAGCTTCTGTAGTAAATATGTGGAAAACTTGGTAAACCTTTGAAAAATGTCTCCGTTAAGCAATATGTTGTTTGTTATCTGAGGTGATGGAAACAGGATATTTGTAGTAAAATTTCACGGAGCAGTTTTATTTTCTTGCAGTGGGAATAGGTAAGTATGGGTTAAATAGAGATGCCTGCCTATGCACTGTGGTGAGAGTAAGCCAGGTGACCTGTTGCAGAGTCACCAAAGGTAAAAACAGATTAATATGGTCTGCATGGGGTCCTGTGCATATATACTCAACAGATTTGTGTCAAGAGAAAGGGAAGAATGAGCATGTGGGCCATCACAATATTGCTTTGAAGTCAGATGTGCCTTCCCTTATCACCAGCATCAGGGTTTTTAGGAAATGGGCCAGGTGTTATGGCAAGCTTCAGAGCCATAAGTAGGGCACTGGTGTCCTTAAAATCCATAAACTTAAAATCCATAAACATGGATTTTAGAATAACCTCTTGGAACTCAAGTTAATGCTTTTAAAAGACTGTTTGTCTAAACTTGCTCGTGTATTGTTCATTGCAGTCAGTCTTTCCTTTTCTTCTAAGACGCCAAGCCCTTAAAAATGTAACCATATTGTGTCTTGCATTGATGGACAGCATATGAACAACTCTTGTGTTTCTGGTTTTACTCGTATTCCAGTTTTTGGTGGGTTTTTTTTGGTGCAAACATTTTCCTCTACTTTTCATCTGCATCACTCATGCCTGTTTTAAGTTGTGTGTCATGATCAATAAAGCAGCAAGATCATATCTTGTCTCAAATGAAGTTTTACGTTTATTACTCGGTTTAAGGTCCACAAGAGGACCTGAACAACAGGGGAGTATTTGAGAATGTAATTTCATGTAAAATTATTCTTAATTATCTTACATGAAAATGCAAGTAGAATCTTGGTTTCTCTGTTAATGTTCTTTTTGGATTCTCTGTAGGAAGGAGTGTTTTTCATGTATCGAAATATTGTGCTGCCATAGGCAAACTTCTGTTAGATGTTCCTGACCTATATTTGCAGTGAGGGATGTTTTGCTAAATAATGTCAAAGATCATCTCTCAGGAGATCAGTCTCTTAAAGGACATAGTGAGAGTTATAGCATAAACATAAATGCACTACCTGTGGAGGCAAACTAGGAACTGGATTGATATTTCAAGTAAGAAGGGTATCTGTGCACACTATGTCTAGAGGACAGTATCTTGAATTACTGAATTGCTTAGATCTTTTGGAGGTATTTACCACGTGACTCCCAAAGTATGAATCCTTTTGGCCAAAACACAGTTCACTAAGTAGCCTGAGAGAAAGTGTGCCATATTTGGCATGGAATGCCATATTTCCCTCCAGCTGCAGAGGATGAGAAGTAAGTTACTGAGAAAGCTTATTGTACAGTTGCCTGAGCCAAAACAGCCATTACAGGGTTCTTGCAATAATTGTTTTGCTTTGCCTGACTTTATTAAGTAGTATGGTATTTTAGTTTGTGAATCTGCTCATCTTCATTTCATGAGCTACCTCATTCCTTAATTTCCCCTTACCAAATCTGTATAATAGTACAAACCGCGCACCTGCAAAAGAATATGTCCTGCGAGGTACAAAGTCCTTTCACATATTTCAGAATCACACAGACCACAGAAAGACTTTGTTGTCATGTACTGATCCTTTTTTCTTTTGTTGGCAGAGAGATACAAACAAATCCTCCATTTGGAGCAAAAACTGGTGAAAGAGAAGCAGCTGCTCCATGTTTTGTTGTTGAATTTTCCTGGGTAGTGTTTCCTACAAAACCAGAAATAATTCTTCTCTGAACAGGAGCTGAATGACCCAAGACTCAGTAGCCTCCAGAGTAAAAAAAATAGCTGAGTTTTTTTTATACCAAGCCCTTTTATTTGCTTAAGCTTCTCACTTCCTTGTTTCTTTCTTGAAGCCTGTGGTTTCAAGTATGTTTTAGCCTGCAGTACCAGGAACCAGTACCAGGAATCGGCTGCAAACATGAGAAAGGGGCTGATCCAAGTGCAGGAATGACTGTCTGAGACTGGGGGAAGAGAAGATGGTTCCTTTCAGCTGTGCTTTTCCTTAGATTTAAGCGTACATGCAACTATAGCCTTGTTTTACCTGATTTATTTTTTTCCTACACAGTCCCTTAAAGGGATCTAGTGTGTTCCTTTGTTGTATGAGTGTAATCTGGAATTTGATGACCTGGAAAAAATGTATTCAGGCAAAATGCCAGCCAGAGAAGAGAATCCTCTGAACAGTAGGACTGTGCACATGGGACCTAGTATTTCTTTCTATATTATCTCCCTTTATAGTAATAGCAGGGGATGTTTTAATGCTTCAGTTGCTCTTGTTTCTGAAACCATGTACATATTTTTATAGTATAAGATTAGTTCAATAAAAGATAAATATAACTTAAAATCTAAACAAACTCATATTTGCCACATTAAAGGCCATAACATAACTGTACGTCATTCCACTCAAATTGTGAAACTGGGCGCAAGTTGCCCTGTTTAATCTTGGTAAATTCTGTTTGTTTTCTGTAGTCAATATTCTGTTTGTTTTGCCATTCATTAATTCAAATTCAGATTCTCATGGATATAGTGGTAAATAGACTTTGTGGCTGTGATATGTAAATATTATTTCTAACCTATTTCTTGGTGGTATTCAAATAGATTAGAAAATACAGCTACAATAGTAAACAAGTTCTATGTATTAATTTAATATCTGTGTAAAAAAAGTACAGATTAAAAAAAAATTACCAATTTGATCATCTTAAGGATAAAAGTGCTGGCAGGGAGACAGTGTTCTCTCATTGCCACTCATAGAAGTAAAGATAGACAAAGAAGCTGTTGATGCTTGACAGGCAAGTCTGTTTCTATAGGTTGAAATGTATAGCTTCAAAAATGGTTTAAGCTAGAAATTTAGCGTTCAAAAAAAAAAAAGGCAAACACCAACACAAAATAAAAAATGACCACTGCCACCACCCAAAAAAACCCAAACATATACAAAAACGTCTTTACCTTTGCACCCTTGTCAAGAATTGAATTTTGTCTTCTACTCTAGGTGTCAAGGATGCAGTGTTCTGTTTGAGTGGATGTAGCTTTACTCCAGAACTCAGAGATTGTCCTTAATGCTTTTCTTGCCTCCATAATTCAAAAGGATAAAGACAAAAATGGCCCATATCAAATATCATGTGGGTACCAAGGAATTTTCTAAGCTCTATTATTTATTTTTTAGATTTATTGGTAAAATTTATCTAAAGGCTACATTTTTCTGATTTGCAGTTTTTATTTGCTTCACCTTGACTCAGTTTCTCTCTCAGATACTTTCATTTCTGCTCTTTGTCCCCATGTGTAGCAGTTAGCTGCTTTCACAGTTTAATTGTTGCTAAGCATGTTCTATTTCCTTACTAACCTGTTTGTCTTCTTGCCTTTTAACATTTCTGATCTCTGACACAAGCCTGACAGTGCTAAGAGGCAATACCATTGTTCAGGGAACTTGCTTAAACAACATACGCTTTGTTCCTTTTAAGCTCTCTGAAAAAATGTTGTCTGAAGGATAACAGAGAGAAAAATTGTCAGATCTTTCATAAATATTTTTATCAGAGATGAGTGGTACTGCTTCTGTTTTCCTCAGCCTTTCATCACAGCAAATTATGACAGAGAAACATGATTTGCTCGATACAAAAAGCATTATAATAAGAGAAAGAAAGTAAGTGTTTTAATTTAAAAAAAAAGTGACTTGGAGTAGGGAAATCAACAGACAGCACCAATGCAGAGATTATTTTCCTTAGCTAAATTATTTTTTAGCTGTGTAAAATTTCCTGTATATAAAATATCCTGGATTAACTACATACAGTTCACTCATGCAATTTCAGAATAACGGTGCCTTTCCTAGTGTGTTTTGAATGTGCTTGATGCAGAGAAGGCAGCTGGCTTCATGGATTTACTCAAACTAACAGTTACATTTTACAATGAAAACAAACCTTATTCTGAAATAATTTTCAGGTGTAGGAAAAAAGACCACTGGAAAGAATAGAAAGATAGCATTAGTACTGATTATTAGGCATTATGGGTTTCTTTAGTTTAATTCAAGGACAGATGGATACCAAATATCTCTTTAAAAAAAATTTAAAAGTAAGGGTATTTAAGTTTCTGGATTCCAAAGTTCACCTTACCAAAGTTTTTAAAGCTTGTGTTAGATGTAATTCATACTCTTTAATTCAGATATATTGTAGGAGGAAAAGTAATTAGCTGGAGGTGGACTCTTCTTTGCTTAATTATCCCATCTCCAACAGGGCTAAATTCAGCTCTGACATACACTGGCAAAAATCTCATTCACACGGCAGCAACACCACAGTACATCATGCTCCAGTCTCACCAGATGGCACTTCTTCTTCAGGTGTGTGTCACTGTAGGCACGTGTACACCTCAGACAGGTTAGACAATGGGAGCTGTTTAGTTTGGGTTTTTTAATAGCAGCATATTTTCTGGACCTACACCCAGCTTAGCCCTTTTATACTTCCATGTAGGATAGCAAAGTACAGAATGTATAAAGCTTCCAAGCAGAAGGATAGCACAGAAGGGGCCTTATTTTACTCTCGCTGTAAGTGAGAGAGTGTGGTGGATATTGAAAATGCTTGTTATCAACTCAAACATTCCCAAAACCTTCCAGAATATACAGAATTCTGGCTCTGCCCTGGTCTATTATTCCCTGGTTCAGATGCCCCCAGCTAGAAAATCATAAACTTTAAATTTAGTCCACCTTTCAACTAACATATACTTCCTGCACAAGATAAAAAAGTTAACAATTCTTGTGCTAGGGAAACTGCATGTTCAGATGTTTCATATGTCTGCCCTTATCTGCTGTAATTCACAGTACATGAGGTTGATGACTGAAACTGTCTTGTGCAGCCGCTCATGGCCTCATCAAACCTTAAGCAAGCTCCAGCATTTCGATTGCAAGCAATTACTGTCCATTAAGCACACCACTGAGAGGACTAATACCCGACTGCCAGAGCAAAATGTCACAGAATAATAAAGAGTTAGCAACATACTGATGCTCTTACACCCTGCTGAGGTATAAAAATTTCAGAATGACAGCACCACTGATGCTCCCAACATGGACATCAGTAGCCATAGTTACTGCAGCATGGGCCTCGTCATTGATCCCAGTTACAGGGGGATAGGTCCAGTTAATCTGGTCCATCACTGAAATTGAAATAGAAGCTAGCCCAAATAAAAATTGTAGTACCAAGCACAGTTTATATCTATACAATGTTCCTTGGAGAGGTTTGGTCCTCTGGTCTTTGCCCTCCTCACTGAACAGGGAGCTGTTCCCCTGTGCTGAGTTTTCTACCCAACCCCAGCTTATTTGGCACCTTATGAGAGTGTCTTGGGAATGTTTCTCAGGATTGACTGAAAGTGGGCAATTCAGTTGTCAACTGCTGTCTCACTTTTTTCAGGCACTGTCTTTTGAGAATTGGTCTGCACCAGTGAGAGACAACAGTCTTACCCTGTCATCCTCTGAGGCTTTACCATTGAGGAATGTATATGTGGAAGAGTTGGGTCTCATGGCACATCATTAATGGGTGTGGAGATTCAGAATACTGAGGCATACATGGGTGGTTAACAATTCATGCAGGGTCATCTTCCATCTTAATGGGTGACTGCTAGATTCAGCAAAAAACAGTGTAGTAAGCACAAGCCAAGATGTGAAATTTGTAGAGTGAGGCAACAAAAAAGAGCTTGAATATTTTTATAGTGACTCCAGTTGAGCCTCCTAAGGGGTATTAGAGGCATTCTGACAAGCAGAAGCACATCTAAGGACTAGGACCCCAAATAACCTGACCTTTCTGTGTGGAAACTCTACTTCAGCTTTGCTACAGCTCTTTGGCTGACTGCTAAGTCTTGCAGGCAAGAAATCATCATTTCATGTAGGGTGGGAAGACACTGTTTACATGACAGCAGAGAGCTCAGTTTTGGTGAAACAAAAGAGTCCAGCATTAGCCAAGTAGCTTTTACAGGAAGAAATGAACACATTGGGTATCCTGACCATTTATCATCTAGCTGGGTAGCTTCAGGTGCTCTGGAGGAAGTGGGACCTTTTTAGAGCATGGAGATTTGGTAGTATAGACTCGCTAGAAGAACTGGGATCTCTTAACCTGAGCAGTGAGGGACCAATACACGTGCTCCCTGACACAGACTGTAAAATTGCCGAAACAATTGTCCCAGCATTGTGACAAAAGTTTCTGGGTTGCTGCTGTGGGAGTCAGCCTTCCTTTTTCTTTGGCACTATTCTTGTTTCTGGGGTAACCTGATAGATTTAATAAGAAAGCAGGTAACTCCTTTTAACCAACAGTAGAAAATACAACCTCTCAGACTTTATCTTGCCCTGTTCCCCCAACACTAATTGTTAGGATCTTAGATGAGTGAGTCTTTAAATGCCATTTTTCATGGCTAGTCCATTCAGTTTCAATTTTCCGTGCCAGAAACAGTTTTATTTCTTTTCCTTCTCCAAAGATTTTTTTTTCCTCTGTGAAGTCTTTTTCAAACAAAATTGACCTTCTTGTTTCATGTAGGATCTTTAGATGAGGGTCCTGCTTTCTTGGCACTGGAATCTGTGCATTTTCTCAAGGTAGATAAGAAAGGCATTTCTTTCCTCTCTGAAAAAAAATCCAAAGTTCTCCCCATACTATCTCACTTGTAGGCTGGTAATACTTGATTTTATCATACCACATTTGAAGTGTAAGATTAATGCATTGTTTCTGGCATTTTTTCAGAGATAGTGCAGGATATGTCTGAAATTATCCGTAAAGGATGCTGCATCTGGAACTTTTCCATGATGCTCTCACTCTCTATAAAACATATGATGTGTTTAAATAAGGAACTCACTTCTGGTTTTGCCCAGTCAGGTAGGTGACAAGAGAGAAATATGGTGCAGTGATACACGATACAGTGTGACCTGTATACTTTCTGTCCAGATATTACAGAATTGAACAGCACTGCCATTTGAATTGTTATTTAAACCCATTAAACATGAATAAAGGATATCGGTTTTGTGTACAGTGGGGGCTTTCCTAACAAACTTACTGAGAAGTTGAGTTTCTGCATGTATAAACTCTGATAAAAGTATATGAAGATCCTACACCTAAGAATTCCCAGAAGCTTTCTTTGTATGTCTGCCCGTTCTGGGGAATGCCAAGCTTGATTGTCAGGTAGAAATCTAGCTCCCATACTGACCCTTCAAAAAGAGGTCATTTTGTGTCTTATTTTCTCAGTATTTGAATACTCAAAACAGGGCTTTGCTGCCGGACAGGTCAATCATTCAAGCAAAAGTAGTTTGCAAGAGTTGTTAGCTGGACTCACTTGCATAAGAGGTAGAAAAAGAAGCTTCCAAAAGCAAATTTCAACCTCTGCTGAAGGATCTCCACATAATTTCGAGCATACTAACCAGCTGCAGTACTTCAGCAAGTCTTCTAATCACTGGAGTTTGTAGCAGAAGTTTGGTTCATTTCAGCAGGACTTTCACTGCACATCTGTCTCACAGAGAGTGAAAATATTATTTATTTAATAGAATTGCAGAGTAAATCTCTACTTGTTAGAAAATTATTTCACCATTCCAATGAGAAATCATATTCCATGTGCATTCACTTGCTGCTGGAGCATGCTTGTGCCAGAGAGCAAGACTGCTACATGGAACAGACCCCCACGTTTTGTTAAATAGTGTCAGCTAAGCATAATATGAGGTCATATTCCGTGCTCAGTAGACTTGCAGTGCATTCATAGATCTAGCTGGAATTCTGTCGTTTGTTTAGGGAGAGGTTTTTATTACTGTTATTATTTTGCTAATTACATAAAATGGGTTAATCTTTGAATTACCTTGCACTGATCATCTTGAATTATCAAATTCTCCAAGAAAGCATGTGTTCATTTAGCCTGCCCTTCCAGTGGCTCTTCAAGTATGTCCTCCATTCCTCCTTTAAGCCCCCAGCAATGCAGGCTTCAGCAGAAGAACTGAGACATGACTGAAGCCTTCCCAGTTGATGACCTTCATATTTCCCCATGGGCTTCATTAAATAAGATACATATTCAGGTGAAGGTGGATCAGTACAGACTCTAGGAAGGACCATCTTGGTATGCAACCTGGCAAAATAAGTTGTTGTTTGGGTGGTTTAGCCCAGGGAAAACAAGGCTCCAGGAAAATCTTAAAGCAGCTTTCCAGTACCTGAAAGGGCCTGCAGGAAAGGTGGGGAGGAACTCTTTTATCAGTGAGTATAGTGATAAGACAGAGGGTTTCAAACTGAGGATTTATGTAGGGTATTTTTAGGGTAGATTTAGATTACGTGTTAGAAAGAAATTCTTTACTGTGAGAGTGGTCAGATGATGGAGCAGGTGGCTCAGAGAAGCTGTAGATGCCTCATCCCTGGAAGTGTCCAAGGCCAGGCTGCATGGGGCTTTGAGCAACCTGGTCGGGTGGAAGGTGCCCCTGGCCGTGGCAGGGGGTTGAAGCTGGATGAATTTTAATGTCCTTTCCAATGCAAACCACTCTATGATTCTGTGATCCTAGGATAATTCATCCAGCCCACAGGGTTATTCCAGGACACTGGTTTCCCAGGATTTATCAGCCCTTTCCCTGCCAAGATGCCTGCCCTTGGCATGGTGAGGCTCCTTTAATGTCCTCAAGAAAAATAGCAGGTGCAAATATTTTCCTGTCACTCCCTGGTGTTCCAACCCTTGCAGTTACCACTGGCTGTCAGCAACATGAATTGCTGTAGTAGCAGCACTTACTCCTGTAGTGTTATTTATTGAAGATATGACGAGTGCAGGACTTAGGTGAGTGTGTATTTAGCCATGCCCAGCACTTCTGGAAAACACTGCCGTGTGCGTGCAGCACCATTATTCAGTGCAGACAGAGCAGATCTGGTGCTTCTGGCAAGCTGTGGTAGCGCTGCTATGCAAAAGGCAGCAACGTGGCCCTTCTCTGATACTCTTAAAAGCTCAAATACTTGCAGTTTAGAAAGGTAACTTTACTAGGAGGCTCATTTTTGAGGCTCAGGAGTTGCTTGCCAATCCTGATTTCAAGCACCAGGTCTCAAGATTGGGCCTCAGTAGGAACAGCTTTTTGGTGACAGCACATGGTATTGCCCAGTAGAAGATTCTTGTCCTACCAGCTGTTCCCGTGTCACAGTTGTGTCAGTAAAACCCATCAACCTTTAGATAGTCTTGGAAAGTCTGATAAATCTGTGTTTGTGTGAAGAGAGGTCAAGGAGACATTAGGACTGATTATTTTGGGATTTGCTTTCTTTCTCATGGCATGCAGTAGTGTTTACACTAAAATTCTGCTATTAGTGACTCAGAAAAGAAAGTGCTTGCTTTTTAGAGGAGACTAGGAGAGAGAATGTCAGGGCTCCAGACACGGCCTGTGGTAAGAAGAAAAAAAAAAAGGAGCAAATAAACCATGACCAGCTCTGTTCAGAGGGTCTAAAACAGAAGAGTTTTCATGAGTCTGCAGTAAGTTGTTGCTCCCATGAATGGTTACTGCTAAATATGTAATACAACAATGAATCCTCAACTTTACTGTGCAGATCTGCATGACTTCAGCTGAACAAAGCGGTCAAGGACTGCTCTAAGCAGGAACAAATAAGCTGCTGTGAACTCTCTCTCAGCAGTCTCTGGATGCTACAAAAGCCTTCTGGGCATCTAGGCGAGATCGTCAGCCCTATGTGAACCAGAACAGAGCAACATTCCTGGGTTTTCAGTTTTTCTGGTGGCTGATAGGGCATGGTGGTTATTTATTCAAAGTGTGTGTTAGTGTGTGTTATTGGCAGCATTATAGATAGCTACAGAGGGTAAACGTATGCATAGGTGTTTATTGGAGGGAGGTATGTATATAAGAGAAGATTATTTTAAAGCTGTTAACTGCATTTGTCATAAACTCAGGTTTTGCATTTCCTTCGTGCTGGAGAGAGCAAAACCTGTGAAATAGCTGTCAGCTGCCCTATGTCTGAAATGATCTGGTATTATTTTTGATCTGCAGTGCTCTTTAGTTAAGAGAAATTACATGTTTACAGATGGAAGGATCATCAAAGTTTTTCCTCTACTTGCTTAACCTGTTTGGTTTCTTGATGTTTAATATATAATATGAACAGCCTGATTCGTATCTGTCAGCCTGGAGAAAAGGCAATTACTTACAACCATCCCTACACTTGAGTACTTGTCTTTCATGGAGAGCTTAGGCCCTTTTTCATTAAGCTGCTCAATTGTAATATATCAGTGTTTTCTGTTATTCAGGTATTTCTGTGAATTTTGTAGCAGTTATCTTTAAACAACTGAAAAAGGAAGAACTTATTCCAGAGTGGTTTGCTAGACATTTTTCTATCAATGCTTCTTTTCTGGACATCTGGTGCCTAATCATGGAACAGAAGCAAACCATGCGAAGAAAGATAAGCCCAATTTAGTTTTGGCTCTAAGATTGCTAAGGACACAAAAAGTAAATTTGAACATAGTTAATGCCTTTAAAAGGCTGAGAGTATTGCACTAGATTCTAATGCCCAAAGATTTTAAAGGACTGTTAAAGAAACTCCGTAACATTGCCACAGATTATTTGAATTCATGGCAATATGTTTGTCATTTAAATAGTTCAATTACACCACCTTTTTTTTTTTTTTTTAGTTACAAGTGCATAAATGCCACTATTATATCTTATGAAAAAGTACTTTGTTTGGCACTGTGTTCTAGACAGTATTTTCATTTTGTATTATTTTCTAGACAATTTTGTGCAATGCACAAAGCTCTTCTATGTTTACTCTGTGGTCGGTGTATCCTTTCTGTTCTCATTTGTTATGTAGATTATCATTTCCTAATATAACTTTATTTTGAGAAAATGTAAGCAAATGTGTGTGCTACAGCTTTTATAATAGAGAAAGCCAAATAAGCACCAAGACACTAAGCATGTACTAAAACTGCAATATAGTAAGTACAGGCTGCCAAAGTCACTTAGAAAAAGCATGAAGCATGCTCCTGGAAGTACTTATGATTGGGGAGTTTATCTTGCACTTTTTGAAGCCAGTAAACCCACAGAATTTTAACTAATTTTTCACGTTTTCCCTCTCGTTTCCAGGAGTGTAATTTTCATGCAACAAGTATGTTGCGAGTTACATAGATTTTGATGTTAAGAGAGATCAGATGCCGGTCTTACATTACACATATTACTCTCCAAAAGCTTTGGTATTCTTTGCTAAAATATCTCTAACACTGTGGACTTCTTTTTCCTTGAAATAAAAAAAAAATGTTAAAAAAACCACACCAACTCTGTTTTACAGAGTTGAATACAGAGAGATTAGGGAATACAGACATTGTCTTGGATGACATTTGATGTAGTTTTTCTGAATAAGTTTACTGATTAATAGAGCTTCCAAAAGTTTTCTAACCAGAACTACTCTAACAAAATTTTTTTTCTAAGTAATGACATTTGATATTATATTTTCTGATTTTTTTAAGTAATTTAAAGCGGTAAAAATGAGTAGAACACTGAAAAAGATATTTTGAATGGAAAAAACCAGTCCATTCAGATACAAAAAAAAAAAAATCCTGATCTCTTCTTGTAAGCTTTTCTTACTTTTCATCTAGCTCTATCCCTGGGATGATGTTATTGTTTTCTTATATTTAAGGGTGTAGAATAGCTTCCAGATATTGGTGTTGATGATAACAGTTGTCATACCTACCATTTTATTTTATTTGTCTCACATGGAGAACAGGTTTTTAAAAAAATCTGTGGTAGGGGAAGGGCAATGCACTAAACATACCTTACAAATTATCCAAGAAAATTATCACAATGGTCTGTGCATTCCCATTTCCTTGAGTAGAATTGCCTTCACTCTGCAGAATCATTATTACATTAAGTTCTTCTTTTTATGAAGCTTGTATGTTATGATGAAGGAGAAACATATTTATCTGCTTTTTTCTTCACGTAACTATGTCATCAGGAGCAGCTGAAGTTAAAGTGTGTATCTTTTTTCATGCTTCCAGCTAGATTCAGAAAGCTCTCTTCAGCCAAACAATATAATTGGCTTTAGTGATTGGAAACAACAAATTGTTTGCAGCTATTCCCTTATCCCTTTCAGGAAAAAGCCCCTTCCTGTCTGCAGGAATTAATATTATGGGGTCAGGGAACTGGAAGAAAATACTGCTCACTAAGGAGGCTTGGTAATAAAATAGGATAGAATACAATCTGTCCTATAAAGTAGGATAGATAAATATACATCAAGATTTATGTGACAGAAAAAACACTGTCAGTGACTCACCATTGGAAAAAATGGGGGAAAACCCCCTATGAGCATAGTATACAAAAGTATATTTTGTCCAAAGTGTAAATTTTCCCACAGGAAAACTTGCATTCTGCTTGAAGTGATGGTGCTGATCTTGCTGAAATTGAAGACTGTGCTGTCTTTAACATATAGTGAGGTGGGTGTCGATCTTTTCTCACAGGTAACAAGCAGTAAGACAAGAGGAGACGACCTCAGGCTGTGACAGAGGAGGTTTAGATTGGATATTAGGAAAAATTTCTTTGCCTAAAGGTTGCCAGCCATTGGAAGAGGCTGCTCAGGGAAGTGGTTGAGTCGCCATCCCTGGTGGTATTTAAGAAACTTGTGGATGTGGCACTCAGAGATGGAGTTTAGCGGAACACTTGAAAGTCCCTGGTTAATGGTTGGAGATGATGATCTTAAATGTCTTTTCCAGCCTAAATGATTTTATGATTTCGGTGGCAGTGCTATAGTTAAGTAAATTAATATGAAAGCAAAACTCATTCAAACTACTGACAGAGTGGTAGTTAAAATTGAGCGCTGTCACGTGAAGAGCCAGCTCCTTTATACAGGGATGGCGTGCATCTAAATAATGCTAGGCTAGTGGGACACCTAAAGTTACGGAGAGTACCATGTAAAGCAGCCTCTCTAGTGATGCTAACAGCAATTCAAAACAACTTTGTAAATTCAGACATCTGCATGTGAGTCTTTCTCCAAACAAGCAAGCAAGAGTGAGGGCCTGAAAGACAGACTAGGGAGATTGAACTAATTTATGTCAGTTGTTGAAAGTGGCTTTTCATAAATACATTCTTTTGAGGATGCTGTCCTTCATTCACCAAAAATCTTTCTGAACTGCTGTGTGTATGTGACTGGTGTTACGGAAGGGAGTACCTTGGCACTCCTAAGTTGCTGAGCTGTTCTGGATTTACTGGTATGGACCCTAGAGGTCTAAAGGAGACCACAAACATGTTCTATATCTTGGCATAAGGCAGCTGATTCCTCAACAAGCATGTAGATTGGTGTTTGCCGTATTTGTAGGCACAGCAGGGCACATTCATGCTGACCACTACAGGAGTCTGACATTTGCACAGTTCAGAGGTCCAAACTGAAAAAAGTTTCTTATTTTAATGGAGTAAGATGAGTGTCTCCAGTGGGATGATCAGAGCCCTTATGTCAGCTGTCTGAAATACCTAATGTAAACAGTCCCAAAATCAACTAATCTCACTTCCTGTAAACAAGAGACTATGTAATTCTTTTCTCAGAAAATGGATTAAAGAGCACTTTTATTACAATGCCTAATATCATTGCAAAGGCTCAGAAATATCCATCTTTTTTTCTGTAAAACACATCTGTAACATTACAAGGTTGATTGTGCCCAAGTTCAGCTTCTAATCATTGGACCTGTTATGTCTTTATCTGAAACACTTCTCTTCCCCATTATGTCTTCCCCATATTCCACTGTCAGATACCTGTGTGCACACCTTAATAAGTGGCTTCTCAGTGTTTTTTTTAATAATGAGTAGATAGAAGGCTCAAGAAGTGTAAGTCAAAAAGCTTGTCTTTTTAGATCCTCAGTTGCTCTGTGGTCCTGATATTTCTTTTTCCCTCTTGGGACGTAGATGAGCTGGGCATTGTTCCCTTAGTGGTTTTATGGATTCTGGATTATGTAGTACAGCAAAAACAAATTCTTAGTTTGTACTTGATTTTTGTCTCTACATGTATCAGGAGCACATTACCCCTTCCTTTTGCAGCAGTGTGTGGGCCTGGCCAGCAGGGTGGCATCTGCCTTTGTGCTGCTTCCCATGACCATCTCCAGTACTGGCTAGATTTTTGTTTCCAGGGTTTTGTTTTGGTACACTTAAACACAGTGGGGTTTGGAGTTGCTATGATTGAACTTCATGTTGCAGTAAACTGTAGATTACAGCAACTTTAGGTTGCAGTAAATTGTCCTTGGGGTTTTTTCAGAATTCAGAAGTTGTGTAACTTTCCAGCTCTACTATAGTACATTTTAGCTTGTCTTGAGACATTCTGAAAGTGAAATATTAAATAACTCTGGAACAAAAAACTAACTCCTAAGGTAAAATGCATATGTCAACCGTTTTCTTTGATGTCTTCTGCATTAAGCTTTGAAATGTGTCAGAATTAGCTTTTAATCCATTCTGATGTACTTTATTGATTCCATGTAATTTATGCTGTTGTTTAAATACATTGCCATAGGATACAAAATCAGAAACCTTAAAAAAATAGTCCAAGTATGTTAAATCAAGGCAAACAAGATAAGGTACAGGACCCATAATCTTTACATGTGTGTGAAGTGTTTGGCAAAATACTTTGTTGAAGTATGATGTCTGGCACAATACACTGTTAGCCTATAAATCTCTGTGGAAATAGACAGAGCTTATTTATGCCTAAAACTGACATCTAGCTTACCAGTCATTAGCCCCAGGTTATTTTATCAAGTACTGAAATCAGGTTGGCTGTTTGCCAAGTGTAAGGAATTTCCTCAGTTTTTCAGGAGTTATTAATTAAAGGTTAGTATTTTTTAAGTTCTTCTAACAGGAGTAAGGACTGAAAAATAAGAGAAATTAATTTAGGCTGGGAAGGAGGAGTTTTCAGAAGCAAAATCCATTAGGCAAGATGATACAGATCGATGTGCCGGCAGTGTTTGCATAATAGACCTGCTCATGCTTTACTACATCAGATTTCACTGGAAGTACCAAGCTAGTCCAGTTACTTAATGAAGTCAGTTCAAAAGGAAGGAGTGGCTGGTTGAGACTAAAATTTAGGAAAGCACGAAGGAGATTGATAAAGGAAAGCTTAGCTGAGGGCATATGTCTCATTTTGTTAATTCAGTCTGTAGTTTAGGATCACTTTAAGTTTCTTACTGACATGAAGCTCTTGTATTGCATTATCTATAAGTCAGTCGTTTTCCTCTTTCTGTTTCTCTCAGAGGCTCCCATTTCTTGCTGGTATTCAGTTACCTGCCCTCACTTCTAAGCTATTACAGCAGTGAGTTGCTGAGAGTTATGAAGCCAAGAGTTCTTAGGTAGCTCTACACAGTCATGCGAGTATGTATTTTTAATTCTGCCATAGCAGAATATTGGTTTTCACCCAGTATTATCACTGAAAGAAGTATGACTAGCACACTTGATAAATGCCAGTCTCTCACTTGGAGTGTTAAAAAATGCATAGATGTTCTATATATATTGAGCATTCATTACTGATATGTAATATCAGAAGAATATGGAAATAAAATGACGGCAAGGAAAAAAATTGTCTGCCAAAGAACTTCCCCTAAAGTCTTTCTCTCCTGCTCATTTTACCTGGAAATGCTGTGGATCTCCGTACCAATTTTACCAGAACTTGGTTTTGCAAATTGCAAAGCTTTTCTCTGACAGATAGAAACAAATGTGAAAATGTTTTAAAGTTTTATACCTGAAAAAAAACCTCAGCACAATTCTCTCTGCTTCCTAGAACAATCACTGCATTTTAGAATTTAGGAAAGTAGGATTGTTTTTAAAGAACTCCAGTTTCAAGAAGGATGGTAATGGGTAACATTACATGCACAGTATGTAATGTTACACAAATAAACCTGATAGCTGTCATTAATAAAAAAATATCTCTTGAGAACTTCATGTAGGTTTTGCCATTATTGATATTTTTGTTTTTACAATACAGAAATCTGTTAATTTAACATTGTAAGTATGATTAGTTTAGGATAATGTGATAGGAGCATAATTTTGTGTAATATATTTGGCAAATGTAAAGCAAAATTATTTTTATAATTTTAAGAAATAGAAAGCAAGCTCCTGGAAAGCTCTATGCTGGATTCACTGTGTTTAATGAAATCTGAAAAATGAAACAAAGGAAACATATGCTGCTTACATTTTTAGTTGATTCTGAATGAGGCAGCATTACAAGTGCGTTGAAGGCTACCATGGAAATACAAAATAATCTGGAGGGTAATGGACAGTTCTAAATGGGTTTTAAATTTAGATAAACGTTACATAATGCATTCCAGGCACATGGCATTATATATAAGCATTGTTGCTGCAGAAAGGGAGATAATATTGCTTAAGCTCTTCAAGCCTCAGCACTCCTCCTTCAAGTTATTTTTCATACATAAATAGATAGAAATCTGACCATAATATTGCTGAAAGGGGAGCTGCTTGTAAGAAGCCTCCAGCTCTGTGTTTATAATTTTTGAGTATAGTTAGTACAATGTGTTCATGTTTACCTACGCAGTGAAACACAGAAGAGAAAGTTACCAGTACTGATACCAGTTGTCCCATGGTCTAGAAAGCTAAGGCTGCTTTAAAAATCAGACCCTGGTGTGCAGTTTCTCACAGTACCAGGTTTTCAGTCAGGCGTTGGTCCCCCAGCCCTCACTCACTGATGACAGAGACTGGTATCTGCCCGGTATCTGCAGGGGCTCCACGTGCTGCTGTGTGGTACCAAGACTCTTCCATGAGCTATAGCTACAGATTCCTTTTTAATGTAACTACAGTTTGATTCCTGCCACAGGTACAACTTAATTTGAAGCCCTGTCTTGACTGAATTTACTACCTCTGTGCATTCATTAGCAAAGTGGGAGATTGTCCCTCTAAATATGAATTGATTTTGGTAAATACTTTAAATTTTATATTCATTTGAAAGCTTTCAAGCTTTTGTTTGAGACATTACATGGAATATTAATGGTAGTCCTGGTACCTTCTAGGAGAAATACAAAGAAAACCACACAGTAATTCAAAAGTTACTAGTGTGTATTAGGTATTACAGTTGCTGAGAATTAATTTTTACAAAGAACCGCCTATTCACTTATAAAAATCATTAAAGATCCTTTGCTATGGATTAGAACCTGAATGCAGCATTGCAAAGCAGGTTACTTGTAATTTTCTACTGTTTTGCAATCTGTGAACTTCTGCCTTCTTTCCTGCATAATTTCTATTTTGCTGCTGAAACATGAGATCAATCCTTCCTGGAAAAAGCCTACCGCAGTCTTTTTCTTGGCTGGGGAGAGGAAAGGAGACTTTTTTTCGAGTTTTGCTTTCAAGAGTTCTCATAAAGATCTCTTGCCATAGCAAAGGACATAGAGTTCCCTGGAGAAAAAAAAGCAGCGCTGAAGTAGATGGTGGTCATTCAGATGTCGGTCATTTTGACATGATATATCACAGACTTAAATTTCTATCAATAATTGCTGATAGCAAACAAAACTTGGAGACCTTACAGTGACAAATTTACCCCCGAAATGAAAGGTAAAGAAAGCTTTCCAAAACTATGTGAGGCATAAATGGAGCAAATGGATTCTATTTCTGCTTTGATAGTTCTCCTTTACAAATGCTGCCATTCAAAACTAACATATTTCTCCATAGTTTCTGATAATTATAGTCTGATAGTGTGCGGGTCAGTTCAAGACAGAATAAAACAAGTACAGACAAAATGTAGTATCAAGCAGCAGTAATTGGAAGCAAGTCATCTGGAAAACATCCAGGGAGATCAAATGTGGAAGTCAGACTAAAAAAAAAAAGCAGGAAAATAAATAGCAACAGAAAAATTAATTTGAGTCTGACACTTAGAAGTAAGTGTGCAAGAAGTTAAAAATTATCTAAGTATGCAGTTGCAAGTGGAGATGATAAAGTACACGTTGCTGAAGTTAGCCAGTAAAGCATCCAAATGCCAAGGTGATAAACAGCAAATAATTGCACATAGCGAAGAGCCTGCGCTCCCAGGCAGGGCACAGAGCTGCTGTTCTGTGCAGGAGGATCAGCTCTGCCACTTTCTCCCGTTCTTGTCACTTTTGTCGCTGCTCGTCAGCCTGAAGAGGCTGTCAGGAGAGTGTCTCAGCACAGGCATGTGCACACACTTCTGTCGGGCTGTCGAAGGCAGCTCTGGAGCGTGAACGTGTTCTTGTGCCTTGCCCTCCTGTGCTGGTTCGTTCCTCCTGCTGCCCCGTCTGTCAGCGCTGAGGCTCTGCTCCTGTGTGTCACTGCTAGGACATGCCTTGGCAGTGCTCGCTCCTGCTCTGGTCTGCTGGAGCTCCTCACGGAGAGTACAAAAGGGGCAGAATAGCAGGAAGTGTGAGTTGAAAAAAGAGGTGTGAGATAAGGCAGCCAAGGAAAGCTGTGCTCATTTACCTTCTGTTCCTTTGGCTTCTTCCTGTTGCGACCTGCTCTGCCCAGCTTCATGTGACGAAGTTATACCAGCTTCTTACTCATGTCACCATTTAATTCCTTAACTAATTGATACTGTACATTTGAACAGAATTTCTGGTTTGCTTCTTGGATATAATAATGAAGAAAATTCATAGGCATCAATAAGTAAATGTATTATCCTGGCAGTATGTTTTCATGGTGCTGGTCATTTAGTATATTAGCTTTTTAAATGTCTGTTGTAGCAGTAGCAATGGTATTAGACTATTTTTATATGGGAGTAGTCTGGTTGTTCTTTCATCACAAAAAGATCACCAGTGTCTAGTTTATCTATGAGCAGACTACATTATTGTCTCACAAAACAATGTCCCAGTGCTAGGATTGCTTCATTAAGTTTATGCTACATAGACATAATTATGCAGGAGCTAAGAATAGCTCATCTAATTGAAAATAATGATTATAGAGAAAGAACGGGTTTGATTACTGTTACTAAGCAAGCACATACCATACACCCATTCATGAGCTGCACAGAACACGTATGGGATTATACGGTATATTTGTTTTTATTAACAGTTTCTTTCCCCCATCCTGAGTACAAATAGAAGGTGTTACAACTCATTTGCTCGTTATCTTTTTTCTCACAGACCTAGGGGGACCTGCAAGAAGGCAGCATAAGTTAGTATTTATCCAGTAAATTATGACAAGCTAAGCTTTGAAAGAACATTCAACATTTATCCCCACACACATTTTAGGGAGGATGTAACTTAAATAAATCTTCTCCAGGCACCACAGATGAAACTGTCTATGTGGTTTTTTTATGTCTGTGTTTATACTAGTACCCTACGGGATTAAACATCCTTTTAGAAATGCAAAGTCTGCCATACTGTTAATCTCTTGATGCTCATTCTGGTTAACGCCAACATTTAATTCTTCCTTTGTCTAAAACACATAGAACCCTTCTTTATTTCTTAAAAATAAATCTGAATTTTTACAGTGAAGTTGTTAAAAGTTTTCATGTATTTAATTGCTATTCATTACTATTACCAGGCACATGAGATAAAATTTGGTGCTATTGTTGTCATGTTAGCTAATTCTTTTCTTACTTCTGTGTCAGTTTTCTACTAGAATGTTATGAGAAAAGCAATGAGATCATGAAATTTAATGTATTTGGTTTAGAAATGTTATTAATATCTTTAGAGTCTCAAACTATTCTGCTGGTTTGCCATGTTTAGCTTCCCCTCTGTTCTAACAAGCCATTTCATAGCTCTAGGCTATGTGCTAACACTGTAGAGGCACAGAGAGATCACTGCCATCAGGAATTTTTAAACAGATGACTGTTTGGAAAATGAAGTGGTGAGGGAAGATGGGACAAACAGTGATGCAAACCTGCAGTAACACAACTATCAGTTTGTGGTCTGGAATCAGAGGCCTTTGCACAAGCTGTTCTTGAGGCTTTTTGAGAAACAGCAAGAGGAAAAAAGTGGAAGCAGAGTGCAGGTTACTTTACAAAAGTTGTTGTCTTGACTTAGAAAAGTTGCATTTTCAGATTGTTTTTAGATTTGAAATTCAGTGAGTTACAAGAATATAGGACAGTTAAGTCTCCATTTCTACAAATGCCTATTGAAGTGTTTTAAACACATTTTCCAGGCTATTCCTTACCAACATGATCTGATTGTGGAAGACATTTCCTATTTTTTGGGCCAATATACTTTAATTTTGCCCTTCAGAAATTTCTACATGGCACCCAGCATTGACCCAGGATTAACTTTGAAACGTGGTGAAGGTAGTAGCATTCCTCAGTCCCTCTGAACACCATGTGACCTGAAATCCCAGAACCCTGCTTAGGAGTCAGTTTGGTGGCCCAGTCTGACTTTCTGGACACATCTGTACACATTCTGGTAACATGTAAATAAATCATAATTCCAAGTTTCTGTCAGATACTATTCTTGCTTTCTATTTAGAAATTTTAATTATAAGCTTGGGCTGTAAATTCTGTTCCTGCAAGTAAGTGTGATCCAAGGATGAAGAGGACTGAAGAGCTGAGAGGAATAGTGATTTGATCCTGAAATACTTTGCCGATTTGCAGTTACTCACAACAATTTGTCCTAAGAGTGCACTGTACAAGACAGTGTATGATAGCTGAGATCCTTTTCTCTCACATGCTTGATGCAACTGATAAAAGACTCCTCTGCATATAAACTGTTTTCTGCTTTGTACAGAACCGCACATGCAAGAGCTAAAGCTGATGCTGCGGATCAGGCTGCTCAGGCTGCTCGCCAGGAATGTGATATTGCAAGAGCAGTTGCCAGAGAACTTTCACCAAATTTCTACCAACCAGGTAATTGTAGATTGGAGTTTTGTGTGGCTATTTGTTTTATTGCAGTGAAAAGATTTTGTGTAAAGTGTTGGTTCCATCTTGAATGTTGTCATTTATACAGAAATAAGTCGTGTTTATGTCATGAAGAGTGTACATTGCTCAAGGAGATTTTAATTTCAATTTTTAATAATTTGGTGACTATTTCTTTGTATGAAAACAGTTGCATGCTGAAAAGTCAGTAACAAGTATATAACTTTGCCTCAGATTAATAGTTTATTCAGGACAGTGTCAAAGACAGACTTCAGTGATCATAAATCAACAGAAATTTGGGTTATTTCTATAATGTGTTTATTAGTGGGAAGATATATAGCTTTTTTTACTGTCCGGTGGAATTCCTGACAGTCTTGGTTAGCTAAGGTCTGAATTTTGGAGAGCACTGTACCATTAGACATTCATAACCTGTAAGGGAATCTTCCTCTGTTATGCCTGGGGTGCTCTCTAGAACATTAGTCCCATATTCACGATAGCATAGAATTAAGTCTGTCTCAATTATATCACCATTGCAGCCCATTTTCATCCGTCACAGGGTTTGGAAAGTTGCTATAGGAAGAAGCAAAGTTGGTTTTGCTTTGTTTTTCTGCTCTCTTTCCATGAAGCTAATATTTCTGTGTACTGCTCTTTAGCTTAAAATTGGATAGATAAAATGGAACTCCATTTGCCAATTTAGTGTCTTTTCGTGTCTGCCCTTTCTTTCACCTGTCAAATTGCGTTGAGTCATATCTTGTTATTCCTTTTCAAGGATCTGCCTGTACTCACATGCTAATACAGATTATAGCTTTGAGATTCATTTTCACTTACTGTCATTTTCTGCTCATCCTTGTTTCAGACACAAACTTATTTATTCTTAAATGTACCCACATAGTGAACCCAGGCTATCATGACCCACAAAAGCAAAGAAAAACAACATTCTGCAACATTTTCTAAAAACGCACCTATTTACTTCAATTTTTAGTTCAAGTGGCCACTATATATAACTTGTTACTAAATCTTTACCGTCAGTTACCTTACAGAATACTTGTTTTTTTCTTTATTCCCAAGTATTTGGTTGTAGAGAGAGAATGTGTTTTGGTGTTGGGGGATTAGGGCACTCTTTTTGTATTCATTTAGTGCCTACGTCAAGGGTTGTTCGCCTGATTGGAATTTTCATTCCCTTTACCAGTCTTGCAGACTTTCTTTGTACGCATCCTGATATAAATTCATCTTTTTTGAATATGGCAGTCCAGAACTGTAGGCAAAGCTCAACAGAACTGTTTCCAGTAGTAAGAATTTACTCGCTTTAAAACAGCATAAATATGTACTTTTCACTGTTGGGAATTATCTCAGTACTACCTTTCCTGTGGATTTATATCATTAGCCCATACTTACTGCTATGGTACTCAAGTCTTTTTCATTTTTCGTTGTTTCATTCTCCACCAGCTGAAGAAATCCCAATTTACAGCAGCAGGTCATCTTGCCATTCATAAGTTGAGAAGTGATAACCTTAGCAATGCAAAGAATTGAAGCATTTGGAAAGAAAGTATTTGAAAGCTGACAAACCCTTCAAATAAAGAAATTACTAGAGTACTCGAGTGAAAATGCCAACATCTGACAGGGTAAAATTTGACACCAAGAAATGACCCAGATCAGGAATTTCTCAGGTGTCTTTTTACTCCTTGCCACAGGAATTGAAGTAGCATTGCTGACGAGACAGCTGAGATATGGGAGAGAAGGTGTGGGATCTTATTTTCCTCTCATTTGAAACTTCTATTACTTTTACAGAAGAGGAGAGTTTGTATCCCTTCCCCAAGTGCAGCTGGGTATGTGTGGCATGACACAGCAAAGCATTTCTCAAAGTTTACTTACTCTGTTCTCTGTGTGGAAACATCTCTCAGTTAGCTAGCTCCTAGAAAAAGCTAAATACCTTTTCTGTAGTCTAAATTTTGAATTCACTAATTGTTTCCAAGATAGCCAAATACAGCATATTTGTATACATTTTTTTAAGAAATCTATTTCCATTATGTAAACCATTTTTAAATGCCAAGATGTTAGCTAAATTTCAATTATCCCAAATACAGTCCTGCAAACCACCAGGTTCACACATCGTGATGATTTCAAGTACTATCATATCTAAGATGTTTTCCAGGCTCAGTGTATGTATTCCTTTTTCAGATACACTTTTTCTGTGTGGTACCAGTTAACCCACTCACTTGTACACCTACTTCTTTGTTTAAGCATTTCCCAAGAGTCGTGCCAAGGGTAACTGGACAGTGTTACTGTTAGCTTTTGTCATTTATGGCAATAAAATAGATAAATATTTCTAAGTATTTGCATCCACTCACACAAACAGCAGTAAATATCTGCTTTTCAAATAGCATTTTTCATGTATTTGAATGAAAACAAGGTAACTATTATTGCTTCCTAATAGCAGCTTCTTGGTTTTCCTCTGTTGCTTGAGCTTTTTATTTTTACGATATCTGTAAGTGCTGCTAAAAGGTATCAATAAGTGTTCTGTCTCATTCTCTGAAACAATAGTTAAGTGAAAGCTTTCCATTGTACTAAATTGTCTTGAAAATAGGTTATGATGAGAAAGTATAATTTTTCTCTTATTTCTTTAACTGCTTAGTATGGTAGGCAAGCATGCTGTCAGCAGTAAATGTATGTAGCATATCAACAAGCCTCTTGAAACAGAGACAAAAAGAAGTGAAATACAAATGCCTCTCTGTAAATAAAAGAAGCATTCTTTTCTGTCTTAATGAGCGATCTCTGAATTACTTGTAGCCTAAAACCATTTCAATATTAGAAGACCTTTTGATAAAGCTCTTATATTTTGGATTCTTAAAAAGCAACTTTCTGGACCATATAGCCTAGTATTACACACAAATTATAATTACAGTGAATATTTGTCATTCATTGTACCATGGCAGTTCATACTTCCCAAATACTTTCTCTCATGTTTCACCTTTATGTTCATTAAGGCATTCATCAGAAGCTGCCAAGAGGTCCTACCTTTGTAATGTAGTTTAAAAGGAGACTAAAAGGAGAACAAAGCAGTAGGAAGTAAAGTAGCATCCAGCAGGTAAGAATAATAATGAGGTACCATAGAAATCTTGAGATTCGGGTTTCCTAGAGATTGATTGCATTAGTATTTGCATATAAGGAAAGCCAAGTGTGATTGAAAAGGTCAGAGCCATGGTATAAGGACTTACAAGGTCGAAGGGAGCTGTTTTCCCTGAGTTTGTTCACGCTATTCTCAGGCAAGACCCTGCTTCTACTTCTGTTGTAGCAGATATTTGGCTAGTAATTAATAATTATGAGGATGTGTATCTTTGCAGAGCCCTACCCACAAGGCTCTACATTCTGTAGGTTTAACAAATGTTGTACTCTTTATAGAGGCCATACTTTACAGGCCTTTTTATCAGCAAATAAAACAAATTTCGATAAATCCCAGCTCTGACCTGTTTGTTTCCTCCAGGCATCACTAAGCTTGTGGATGTGTCAAAAGAGAGCATACCAGGACAGGAAACAAATGAAACCTGAGTCATAGCCTCATTCAAGGGAGTCATCCAGGGACAGTTTGAGATTTGTCTTTGCTTAGAGAAAAAAAATAAGTGCTGTTTTGTGTCTCTTGTTAAAATCTAGAGAAGAACAAATAACTGATGGGAATACTGTATCAAAGGTGTAACAGAAAAGAAAGGTTTTTGACACTTAGTAAAAGGGAGGAATATTGTTCTAGTCTTGCACAAGGTTAGTGGATGCTTTAACTGACACATTCATTCCAAATTCCACAGACCATCTTTAGGATTTGGTCTTGTGAACACACTATCAGGAGGTAAACTGAAGTATGGACTTGCACAGACTGGACAGCTGAGCCATAATTGTCTGTGTGCATATATATCCTGCAGCAAATGGATACTGCTCTTTCATTCAGTTTGAACGAATAACATTTGATTAAATGAAAGAAGGGTAAAACTACTTTGCTGCAGGGTGAGAGCAGTCTGGGCACTTTACCACAGAGCAGTTAAGGTCTGGAAATTCAGATCTGAATTGTTTTCTGTCAGATTATTTCTCAGGCCAGCCAGCTGCCAGATGAACATACATCGTTCACCAAAACAATTCATCCAGCCTTTGACCTCTTAAACAAGGCATGAGAGAAATCAAGGAGCAGTTCATAAATTAAAGCTGTCCAAAGAGATGGACAGAATTTCTTTAGGTGAAATACATGAGCAAAGACTTTCTAATGATAAGAATAAGAATTTGGCAGGGCTTACTAGTGGTTTTTACTATAAGATTTGGTTAGTGTTAAAGCATCAGTATTAACATGCTGAACATTACTAGGTTCAGAAATAAGCATTTTAAGTTTATTACCAGGCAATTTGTAATGGCCTCTAATGCCTTAAAGAGCAACTGTGGCTTACATTCTCTTTTGACCAGTGGTAGATGTCTGTAGCTTAAGAAAAAAAAACAACCTTCCCATCTTCCTCCTCTCTGCCATCGCCACCTCCTCGAGTTCTCAAAATGCAAACTCCATATGGACAGGAAAGAGAGATTTCTGGCTGATGCTAATTAACTGGAATGTCCTGGCTAAATGCATGTGGGACAGACCAGATAGCTTTATTTAAAAAGCCAATTACAATGAGCATTTTGCCTGATTAAAGTTACCAGCCGTGCCATCAGTTTGTGCCTTAAAGCATACGGAAGCTCGCTCGTTATTCTTAGTCATACAAGAGCCTGTTCATTTTCTGAATTTATTCTACATATAACTTCGTCGTCCTCACAGATCTGTTATTGGGTTTCTTGCTATGCTGTTTTTTCTCCACAATTTATTGCTTCTATCCTCTTTCTACAGAACTCTGGAGAAGCCAGGGCCTATAGATGTATCCTAACGCACTTCTGTTGTATCCAATAATCAAAGAAAGAAGGTGCATTAAAAGAAAAGGTGTCAGTTTCAAGCTTTATTTTTGCTCTCCCTTTCTTTTTATAACTCTTGTCCTACCAGTCTTCACAACTTGACTTCCAGATTTATC
Source organism: Melanocharis versteri (assembly GCA_013397845.1). NCBI lineage: Eukaryota > Metazoa > Chordata > Aves > Passeriformes > Melanocharitidae > Melanocharis > Melanocharis versteri. Next base: position 2,232,526 of record VZTG01009883.1, read on the forward strand.
ACCTGTCTCAGCAAGCCCTAGATACAAATGCAGCTGCATCCCCACCCTGCCCTTCCCCATCTTTCCTCTTGCCCGGTGTGAGGCCCATCCAGCTTGCTGGGAGTCTGCATCCATTCTGCTGTACTGCCAAAAACACCTGCTGGCTCAACCCACTCCACAGTGTTCCTGCAAAGCATCTAGCACAGCAGAGCATGCTCGGGAGAAGGCAAAGCAAAGAAAGTTTGCGAAAGTGTGGCCTTAATTCTTCAGGATGCTTTCTCAATCTCTCCAAGATATTTTTCAGTCACATAATCAAATGATTTGCTTAGGAAAAAATATGCCTAATTAGTTTTGAGCAAATTAACTTTTAAAACTAATAACAGAGAACCAGTTTCCGGTAGAGAGATAAAGCTGTTACAATCACTATAATTTCCACAGACTTGCATTAAGTAGTGAGCTAGTTAATTTGCATCCAGATGAAATTCGTGGTTGCTTAGTAAAAGCTGCAGGGTCTGACTATGAAAGTTACGAAAGCTGTGACTAGGAAAGACTAGTTAGAAGCCTGGACTAACTTCAGTGCTGTCTCAGCTGTGTTACTATCTTGAAGTAACTTCTTGAATTCTAGCCGAGGTGTACATATCCACTCTGGCACTATGAGAGTGTTAATTACAGGTATAGTCTGAGAAAAAGAAGTCGGTGCTTCCTTTCTCCTGTTAAAAGTCATTAATTTGCTCTGAAAAAGAACCATTCTTTTCAGGACACTGTTGGCCTGCTCCAGTGAATTTCTATATTGGTCTGTCATGGTGTCCAGCCAAGGACAAGATGAAGTAGGGTCTATCACATGGGAGTATTATCACAGTGTCAAAATTTCCATTATAAATCCTATTTTTAACCGCGTCATAAATATTTGTTCCATGTTGAAATTCAGCTAACAAAGAACTGAGAACTTGCCTTACAGTGCTAATTTTCAGTGGAGTATGGTGATCTGTTTTGAAAGGATTTTATTATATCAGTGAAGGTTTAAATTATGTTTAAAAGGTTAGGTTTCTCCTGTTACACTTTTAACATGTGGTGTGGACCATTAGAGAAAATAATCTTTGCAGCTGCATTCTGTGTTTGTCAAGGCCACGGAAATAGATGGCTAATATTCATGGCCTTTTATTCCAAGAAAGTCTGCAAAATTTAAGACTTACTTAAAATTAGAGAGACTCTAGGGAGATAGCCAAAAAAGAAAAATCTTATTGATATTATAGACTTGAGTAATGTAGAGTAATGTTCAGTGTAGTGTGGAAGACTGTGTTGAAAATTTGGAGAAGATTAAGGTTTCTGCCTGTTAGTGTAGTAATAGTTTTTCATTCAGATCATCGTCTGAACAGGAGTAAAACCTGGAACTGAAACACAGCTGGCATGGAATTCATAGTTTTTGTATCGTGAAATTAAACAGGATGAAGATTGTAACAGAAAGGTAGAGAGTCTGAGAACAGAATAATTGGAGGTTATTTTCATTGAAAGTGTAGTTTAAAAATGAAAGAAAAATACAGGTGAATTAAAGGGATAAATCATAGATGTTAACAGAGGAGAATTGTTCCAGAAGAGGAGAATGGTTGCCTGTGTCAGAGGAGGCTGAGAGTGGAGTACTGATACTGAAATGTGACTAAGAAAATTGCAGAGGCTCCTCAAAAAGTATCAGATGAAGAGCAGAAAGTATTTTGTCAGAGGTTGTTGCCAGACTGAAGAGCACGGGATAGATCTGGAGAAGAGGAGCAGTAAATGGATATTGCAAACTTAGACTTTAGAAATGAAAACTTAGAGTGCTGATGTGAAAGGGAAGAAATTACGCTATGTGAGGTCAGAATGGTGAGTGGCATGATGAGTGGGTTTTCTCTTAAAATTCAAAAGATCAAGAACATATTGGAAAGAAGCCAGATTTGGATGCAAGACTAAGCAGCTCACATACCCTAGTTTTACCAGAATTAAATTGATTTTTGTATTTGTCCAGTTCTGGCATTTGCAGTGCAGCAGTTACTTCAGGCTCTTAGGCTTTATGATTCATTTCAATGCTAGATACAAGAAATTAATTTTGCTGGAAGTTTGGTACAGCTTGATGAGTACTGTTTTTGAAAAATACTGGATTAACCCTCGACCCTCCAAGAAAATTCATGAAGCCATATATTTCAAAAGCAGTAAATTTTGAGTCTCTTTATTTTACTCCTGATTTTGCATCTTTCAAGTTCCTAATTTCAAGTGTTTTTTCTATAAACACACAGCAATACAGGAGACTTCTAAAAAAATTAAGTCTGACGTCATATAATCATGAATCTCATAGAAATATCTGGAGTTCTCACTGAAGGCAGTAACGCACCTCTAGATCTGTAGTATCAGTGGAGTCTGAAACTATCTAGTTATTTCCATGTTATTTTGCCTGTCCATCTCTATGCCTGTATATTCAGAAGTGACGTTGGTTGTTTGGTAACATACATGTATTTTCTGTCTTCTAAGTTTAGAGCCTTATTGGAACATATTCCATAGGCATAAGGAGTGCTGACATCTACAACCCAAGCCCTGAGTGCATATCCTAGGCTCAGCTTTTTTCTGTAGTGGAAGAGCAGAAGGGTGTTCTCAGAAAAACAGGCACTGTTTCTATATGAAATAAGGATTTTAGAAGAGGCAAAAGTTAGAAGGGCTTTGGCAAAAAAATCACTTTGTGAATTTACTGAAAAACAGTTCTTAAGATGCAGGATGATAGCCATTCACTTGAAATGTGATAAGAGAAGTAAGAGAAGTAGCTAATACCCTTCCAGGCTGTATATACAGAAGCACATCATGGAGAATGGTCCCTTCTCTGCATGATCCCAGTGACACTGAGTCTGAAATACTGTGTAGAGCTTTGGGGATCATCATGTCAGAAAGGTATGGACATGCTGGGAGGAATGTAAAGAAGTGTGAATTCTACTGAGTAAAGACAGCTGTTATGCCACATTAACAGTCTCTCTGTATGTTTAAAATTCATCTTCTCAGAGAATATGCAGTTGCAATGAGAATAAGATTACAGCCTTTCACTCCTGCCCATCCTTTAGGAGCTTAAAAAACACTACTTTTGCATCTGCCCCAGTGCAGTTCAGATGAAGTAGAGTAGTTTCTAGGTTTTCTGTGAAAAAGCTAAAAATTTACCTTCTCCGTTATCGCCTGTTAAGCAGCCTGCAGGCTTAGAAGCATTCAAGTAGATTGTAGTGCGTGTGTTATTTAGCTGGGATCATTCACATTAAATACAATGTGTGTGCATTATCTACCCCAGAAAAATGAAGCCTGTCCTAGATACAGGACTCATATGCATCACCATGTAATCTTGACAGATGTTTTTTTGAAGTTCTGTCAGTATTCATGAACAGAAAGGTAGGGTAAGTAAAGCAAGCCATAATTAAGAGTGCTGGTCACGAGCGATTTCTATGTCCATAAGCTGATGTGCCAGTGAGGTGTTAGAGATAGCTGTGCAACACTCCTAGTGCCCCCTCTCTACCAGGTAGGATAAATTTGTTACATTTTTCTGATGGTATTGAATCCAGAAGTATAAAGGCTTACACACTGCTGTGCAGATACAGTTAGGAAATGTTGCCCTATTTTGGAAATACCACAGCTACTTCAGTCACCTGCTAAAGCAGTAACAGAAATGGTGCAGAGATTGGATACATAGTCAAAATAAATTCATTGTTCTTGGTGCTGACTCCAGGCAGTTTTTGAGATTCATTAGTGTAAGTCTTTCCTGACTTCAGATCATTCAGTGTGTATATGTCTGCACTTTAATGATGCATTTATAAATCTTTAGAGGAAGAAAACCTTATTTTTAGGGATTCTTTTGTCCTTAATGATTCTTTAGTTATTGGATAATAGAAAAATGCAAATTACAAAAATACTGTTTAGGTTCTGTATGCAGGTGTGTTAATGATAGGGTAACTCAAAGGAATTTCCGATTTGGAGGAGCTGACAGGAAAAGAAGAGGCAGTCTGGCTTCCTTACCAGTAGAAATTGCATTAATATCTGTTTCATCACCCTACTGCTAGACCCACAAGTTTGTGATGTTGCCTATGACGTGAATTGTTTGGCTGAAGTCCATTTCCTTTTCTGTTGCCATTGCTGTTGCTGGCAGCTCGAGTGTGCTTGGATGTTTTGATATTTTCAAAAAGCATTGTGAGATAATGTGGTGTCATATGCTTTTCAACAAATACCCGTGCGAAATGCAGAGACACCAGCAGTAAAGTACTCAGGTCACACCAAGAACTGTATTGTGCTGTGTAAATACCACAGCAGAGTAAACACAGAGGTATAAAAACTAGCCTTGGATTTGGCCAAAGTATGTGTGTGTATCTGTATGTGGAGCTAGTAAATAAGTAACTCAAGGCTTTTGATCTCAGTCTAGTCCATGTCAGGAAGCATTTGATGGGGATTTTCGGAAGGCTGCGTCACTTTCATTGGTGTCAAAATCAGGAAAATAAAGCATTGGCAGATATTTTAAAGATGTTAGATACATATTCTAGCAAAACTATGCAGAAGTTGTTTAGGATACTGCACAAAACTGTTTCCTGAGCAGGTATAAAGAAAGTAGCAACCTTGATATGCAAGAATTTATGTGTTTAGGGTTCTTCTGAACAAGACACTTAATAAGCAATTTCTACCAGTGAATACTTTCTGTAGGTCCTTATCCTTACTTAGCAAGAAGGGAAGGTTGCATTTAACCTGCTTGTATTCAGTGATGTTATGTTTCAAAGTTAGTCCTGGGTGGACCAGGACTCCTCAAGGAGATATGTGTATTCTAACTTTCGCATCTCTGAATGATGATGTGGCTTTGTTAGGTTATGGCAATAGTAAAATATCACCTTACATTCTATCTCTTTCTCATATTTTTTGGTCATGTTGGTCATACATAGTTTCAAAGACAGCAGACTGCCAGATCAGATCAGAACAGTTCCATAGCATAAACACACGTAGGCATCAATCTCCATGACACTTGTGGATTTAGTGAGTAGCTGTTGGCACATGCTAGCTTCGGTCTTGCCTCCAGTCCCGCGAGAGAAGGAAGACTAGCAGGAATACTGCTTAAGGAAGCAGCCGTGCTAGCAACAGATTGAGAAGCCCTGAAAGTGAAAGCCGGAGAAAACTTCAGCAAAGGGAAGGTATTTTCAAGGAAGGAAGAGTAGGAAATGAGAAATGATTTAAAGATTCTAAATAAGAAACGTTACAGTTTTGAGTATTTTTTGAATTGTGCAAAAATGGACTCTTCTCCCTCTTGTTTACATTGTAGTTTGCTTTCCTAGGCAGCCATGATACTTTCATGCTGGTGGTAATAAGTCAGGGGGAAAAAAAAAGCATTTTAAGGCAGCCAAATGGAATTTTAAAATTGATCCAGGAAAGATTTTTTATTTGCCCCTAGCTAGGGAAACTGCTTAATAGCATTTAAAATGCTGATCATACCTCACCAAAATGCAGTTGCCATCAGAGGCTAAAAGTTAGATCAGCCATCCAGACTTGGGTTTCTTCTGCATCTCACATGACAGTGTCAACAATCCCTTCCATTTCAATTCTTTTTTCTCTTTTGTGACATGTTTTATTTTTAAGCCTTAACTAATGTGTTTTTTTATTCTCTAAAGCGTTCTCAAGTAGAGTTAAAGAAAGCCATTATTCCAGCTGGCATAACCAACTTCAGATGCAGCTGAAACAGAGCATCTGGGCCTACATATGTGGTTTTGAATTAAGGAATTATTGAATAATTTATCTATGCATTACTAGGAGTAAGACATTTCTTATCTTGCTGCACATTGACCCAACCATGAAGGAGCTGCACTATGCCATGCCCTATTGCTGGATTGCTGCATCCATCAGAGGGATGCTGCAGACACCTGGGGTGATAAGCTCTTAAAATACCTTTAGGAAGTCTTTCTCTACTGGGAGGGTGGTCAAACACTGGAACAGGCTTTGCTAGAGAGGTGGTCGATGCCCCAGGCCTCAGTGTTCTAGAGGCATTTGGCCAATGCTCTTAATAGGCTTTAACTTTTACTCAGCTCTGAATTAGTCAGTGGCTTGGACAAGATGATTGTTCTAAGTCCCTTCCGACTGAAATGTCCTGTTCTATTCTACTCATACCTAAGTCAGGCAGAAGTGTTCTCTCAGCCCTATGGCTCTGTAAGCACCTTGCCTTATATCCTTTAATTTCTCTATGGCAATAATCCTTAGCCCTTGATTTCCAGCCCTATTCAGTCCCAGTTCAGTCTGCCAAACATTACTAAAACCGTAACCATATCTCTGCTCCAGAGAGTTCATCAACACATTTTGCACATGGAATTGCACAGCTCTCCATTCAGTTGGGCTGAATTCAAGCCAGCAGCCTAGCACTTAAGAGGGTTTTTTTTTGTTCCCTGTTACCAGTATAACTGTCAGAAAATTAAGAACAAAACAGAGGAAGTACTAATGATATTAATTATAGTTCTTCTCCCTCCCTTCATATCTCCAAAATGCAGAAATAATAATAAACCCTATCTTTCTAAAATTTACTGAATATAGTTATTTGCACTTCCATAATGACTCACTGAATCACTTCTTTTAAGAGATTGATAATTGATTATTTATATTTCTTTCACCTACAGTTACCATCCTGAGGAATTCTTCTAAACTGGTTGTCCTATCCTGAAAAATCCTAAAATAAGGAAGAAAGATCCTATATTAATTGATCCTCTGATCGATCACTTGCCTTTTCAAAGTTTAAGTTCACCAGAATAGCAAAGAGATCTTATTGTGAGAGCACACATATTGTTGCCAACAGTGACACATTAGAAAACCATCAAAAACATCAGAAGATAAACCAAATTGTTTTCACTGGCTTATTTCATGAACAGTACATATCAACCTGCAATACCAACACTAAAGTATACATTTTCCTTTTTTTGTACAGCTCATTTAAATATAAAAGTCTTAAGCTTTTGCTTCAACCATATCATGCTCTGGATTTGTATTAGGGTATAATCTGCAGTAAGAAACTTACTCATAATTTTCTATTTCCTTCTGTCTTTGAATTTTGATTCAGTAGATCAGCTCTTGGCTTTTTCAGCAAGATGACATTTATAGTAGGCAACAAACTTATGGCCAAAGTGCTGTGTGGGGTTTTGATTACTCAGGAGACTTACAGTCCATTCCTAGTTTTGACAAAGGCTTTCTCTGCATCTTCAGGTTTGTCAAAGATTTAGGAAAGCTTTGGGCATGTTGGTACTTTATTGACAGCTGAGCACTAAATTCAGAAAGGTTATTCAGATGAAGTATGTTCTTTGGGTCATAATTTCCTTTTGGGTTAGCTTCCGCATCACTAAAATGAGCTGTTATTATGACCTTTAGTTTTGTACTTATAGATTGTGAACTTTTCAGATCAGGAATTCTTTCCTGTTTTTGTAGAAGTGTTGAGTAGTTTAGTAAAAAGAGGCCTCTAATCTTGGAAGGTTTGCATATAGACTGCAGTGTTCTGATTGAGCAAGTAACTTTGATTGTGTCACCATTACCCCACAGACAGTTGTTAAACATTACAGTGAAAATCCTTCCACTAACAGTTCAGACATGTAAAAAATTAGGAAGTGAAGTATGTGCTTCACATTTGGAATTTATGTAGAAGCAGAACATAAATTTTCTCATAATGATGAAATTATAATGTTGTTTCTTATTTTGGTTACTCTTTAAAGCCCTGCCTATTTGTTAGCTCTCTATGTCGCACAAGAGATAGGTTACATCACATAATGTGTACTTTAGTTTAAAAAGCAGAAATAAGCATATGTTTTTCTAAGAAGTACTTCTAATATACCTTGAAATTGAATCACATCACTCAGCATCAACAGCACTTTAAATATTATATTCTTAAAAGATTATGTTCTGGAGCCTGCATTAGTGGCATTACAATCTTTTTTTGCTTTCAATAGACTAATAAAAATGTAATATGAAATGCTTATTTTTCCTGAATTGTAAGAATGGTAAGATGTTTATAAAATCACTGATGATATTGCATGTGTGCCTTTTCCCTCACTATCCTAGATGTATTCTGCCATCTCTCTCAAGCTTCAGATTTCATTCTGATCTGATGAGGCATGAGGTCTCTTCTTAGCCTTCTTGGGAAACAGCGGCTGCATTTACAGTGTCCTGCAAGATGACATTTTCAGATGCTCCTTGAGCCACAATCCTGCAACAGCCCTATGCTGCCAATACTTGTGCCTCACTAGGCCATGGGGGGAAGCATGTGGCTGTCACCTCTTTAAAAATGCTGTGGCAGAACCAGGACATCCTTCTCTTCTCATTTACTGGGCTGGCCGTGCTGTCACATCACTTACTGGAGCCCTTCCAGGAGGAAGGACATACTACACAAGAACTTCAAAAGAAATTCTAGATTTAGAACAACCATGAGTGTGTCTTCAACCAAATCAAAGTTTCCCTCGCCCCACAGCCATCAATGAAATTCTGTTCAAGCTAACCATCAGGCTGTATGAGACTCTATGTGCATTCCTGGCACACATCCACACAGTCCTTTGGCTTTCAGAGGCTGTTCCCCCTGAATATTGCCTAACTCACACTTTAATGGTGCCATCCAGTTGCTGGCATCACAACAGGTGTGTGAGCCAAAACCACCCCATGGCTGACCTTTATCGAGTGAAGGTGCATCAATTTTGAACCAATGGTAGCACAGCCAGCATGTCACCGTGAGAAAATACTCAGGTTCATCTTACCTTTGCTTGGTTAGATGACATTTCTTGGTTCTGCTTTTCAGACCAGGTTCTCCTTGGGCACTCAGATGTATGATGTCTAGATCTACTGGTTGCTTGAACTGCAGACCGAAGAACCAGACCTCTGCGTTTATTTCCTGGTCAGATAATCCCACTCTAACTTCTTCCCACCCTCAAGTTCTATTCTCTTCCTCATTAAGATCAGCCAGCTAAGAAATCTTACAGGAAAGGATTTTAGTGACTCTCTTTCCAAATTCCCTTGACCCTTGTTTCTTTAAATTTCTGCTGTAGTTTGCTCTTATGATGAAGAACTCCCTTACCCATGTCTGTAGTGTTAGATAATGCCTTTAACAAAGGGGACGAGGTAAATCCTGACACCTCAGAAGGGAGTTGGAGCTGAGTTCTTGCTGCTTGGAGTCAGTGGTTTGGACAGGTGCATAATCCGATTGTATTGGATACAGTGAACATACGTTTAAAAAGTATTTGGACAATCTCCAAAGCTAACTTCAGCGCAGAGCCAAGAATTTCAGTGTTGGAAAGACTTGCCTGACAAGATTGGAGGCAAGGGATATATCTCTAATATCCGTATGTGATGGACTGGGGTGGGAGGGAGGGCTGCTGTTCTGTGTTAAGGCAGTGGCTGAATGTCTGGTCAGACACCCTCAGATGTTACTTGGATGCAGCATTCTCTGGTGAAGCTCGGTGTCACATAGCATCAAATATTGCCAAATACCCAGTAAAAATGTGGCATTGTTAGCCTGTTGAAACTTAACTTCTTTGGAAGCTCCAGATTATATTTTTTTATCTTTTTCTTCAAGTTTTTTACTTTTCACTCCACCAGTCTCTTGGAGGAGACATGAGCAGCTAAGACCATGGGCTCCCTTCTTTTTTCAGAAATTCCAGCAGAGCTTGGAGATCTCCTGATGAGAGGGATTTTCTCTGACCAACTTTGGGAGGCTTTTAGTTGATTGTAGGAAAGGATGGAGAGGGATGACATTTCTGAGGTCATTTCTGATGTCATTTTCTGATGTTTTCCTTCCGAAAGTGTCTTCAGTTTGTCAAGTGCTGTCAGATATTAGTAAAAGTGAAATCTTTACAAATATGAGGCAGTGCAGAGCTGTCACAGTATGTGAATTTTCAGAATTTAGGCAGCATTGTAAGACTGAAGAGATAGTATTCCAATTGGATGCTTCAACCACAGCAGTCATAAAGAGCAAGCTAATGTGAATGTGGATCTGTCCATGAGCAATAATCATTGCAATTTGACAGCTCCGTGGCTTGGGCTTAAAGATTAGTGAGAGCTCTTTTAGCTACCCTTTTCTCTTTACACCCCTAATTATATCTAATGTGAAAAGAGATGAAAAAGCAAGTTTATGCGTGTTAAACCCCTCAGCATTACCTTATGTATCTCAGCAAAAATGGAAGGAAATCCCCAACGTGATGGAGAATTTTTTGAATGGTGATCATACCTGTACTTTATATATGGAAACTCTTAATTTGTGTTATGCTGCCTTTGCCTTTTAGCAGGAAGATTTTAAAAAGGTATGAATCAAGCCTCTAGTTCTCTCCCTCTGTGCAGGCTTAACTCCTCAAAACTTCCTCCTCAAATGTCATTTGAGAACAAATCCTGGCTTTTCTATGTCTAGCCTTCTTTCTTAACAGCTCCCTATTTCCACCCCTGGTTTTCAGAGATGCCAAAAATGTTGTGATTTTCCTGCTCAAAAGACCTTGCGTGCCGAGTAATTCCTCTTCTCAGCAATGCTTACTTACCAGATGACTCAGTAACTTCCAAAAGCTTCATGCTGCTCTTCCTTCCTCTCATCTTCTCACTGCGTAGTGATGCATATGCTTCTGGCATCTGTAAAAACACTGTATCTGCCTAGCACAGTTAGAGCCTCCTTTAAACTCAAAAGCAGAAAAATGTGTGCAGAAATTCTTCTCTGGGCACAGACATTTTCTATGACATAAAGCACAGATAAGCCTCACTTAGAGAAGGGTAAAAAAATCAAAGGAAAGTTGTGATGTTAGCAAGGATAGAAGTGGAGAAACAGTTGCAATGTATTTTTTGTAAGCCATTTTTGAAAATACAGATTGTTGGCAGTTCTTTGTTCACTGAGCTCCCCAGCTTCTGACTTCTTAGGGAAACTGATCCTGGAATCTGAGATGTGACCTCTGGGAAGTAAAACAGAAAACACTGCCTCCAGTACATACAGATGTACAGCAATTTTGTTTCTTCAACAGTGTTTGCTCAAGTCTTACTATTAAACGATTAAATCTGTCAACCAAAACTCAGAGCAGAGCATGTCAGACAGTTTCTGTTTATGTTAACAGCTGTATAAAAATGCACTTTGATACGTGAGTCTTAGTGGTGAATGTGCACTTGGGTGTTTAGCTAGAATTTGGGGAGAGGATGTTCTTCACACTTGCTGCTCTGTAAGTATTTTCCTGGTGAATGTATGAGAATTTGTATTCCTGCCTTCTGAGTAGGAATTGTATTAGTGACTAGAGTGGTTAACCTGGGTCTTCATATGGGGGTGATTGGATCTAGAAGACAAAGCCAGCATGTGGGAGTTCAAGGCGCATATATGTGTATATAAGACAAGCTGACATTCACCTAAAGGGGAAAAAAAGCTCTTTTTCCTGTAGCTTATAAGAGCAGAAGAGACATTTCATTCTGATGGTTAATTACCTACATATCAAACAGGTACTCTGATCATGAGAGGTTAAATCAATTAGGGTAATCAAGCAAAACATACCTCAAAACTTGCCTCTCAGAAAAGGAATGATAGATGATGTAGGGTTAGTCAGTCTTCAGACTTTACTCAGGGGCAGTTTACATCCCATGGCCCTTTGAGAAGCTGAAGATGTAGAGTGACTGAGCCAAGTTAGTAAGTAGTCCCAACAATTATCAAAAAACTACAGTAACTCCAGTGGCTGAGCAATTTGGATGTCAATGAGTTGTTGGTAGCATACACCCCTGCTTGCACTTTAGCAAGGCAGTGCAGTCTGACATCCCAATGCAATAGTTTTACTGTGAATTTTGTTTTGATCTTAATATTCCTATTACACTATTTTTCAGGCCCTGATTATATCAAACAAAAGTTTCAAGAAGGAATGGATGCAAAAGAAAAATCTGAAGAAAAAGGTCAGGAGAAACCACCCACCCCAAAAGAGTCACCTCACTTTTATCGAAAAGGTACTACACCCCCTCGAACCCCAGAAGCAAGCCCAAGAAATAGTCCTACTCTTTCTTCTGAGACTTCTCCTTCAAAACAACTGAAAAGGCAAAGCTCCACTTCTGGGGCAAGACTCAGTCAAGAAAAAAAGCTTTTAGCCACTGAGAACATAACACCCACAACTAACAAGCCTTTATATTCAAAAGCACCAGTGAAGGAGGAAGTAGCTGGGAAACACCAGCCAAAGTTTTCAGCCCAGCACAATCCCAGCAGCACAGAGAATGGGGAGCTGCATGGTCACTACCATGGCTATTATGTAAAAATGAATCCAACAGCACTTCCACAGGAGCTCAGGGAAGAAGATGAATACGCCAACCCTTCACCATCAACATTTGCACGGATACCACCCTCTCAGAAGCCAAGTCCTGCTAGATCTGGGGGTAAGCCAGATGCCAAAGAAAACAAACCTGACATAAAAATTAAGAAACCAGAATTTTCTGCACCAAAGAACCCAGCTAATAATGAGTCACATTCAGCAATGGAGAAAGAAGTAGGAAACAGCTCGGTAAGTACTGCAAGAAACCTCTTCACTTTCAGTGCCCTTTTTCCTCTTAAGTGCTGATCTTTGAAACCTAAGCACAGGCAAAGCTCACTTCTGTCAAATCTTCATCTGAATACAGCCTGCTATCTAAAACCCAATACACCTGGAGTGAGAAAGAAATATTCCAGTCTGGAATGAGGAAAGGAGTTTACCCTTTCAGATCAGTGTGAATCTTAATTTCATTAATTTTTAAAAATAATAAAACTATCAATAGCTGTGCAGAAAAGGAGTGATGACTAGTAGCATTTCTATTGCATGTTAGAAGAAAAAGCCAGGGGGTATGAAATTCAGAATCTCTGACGATGATTCTGTGATTTTTGGGCCAAGAGAGACTCAGGAAAGCATTAGTTTTACATCCTGAAGTTAACCTTTAGCGAATGAAGAGTTCTAGATAATTGTCATAATATTTCTCTTTTATAAGCGTTATTTCTTTGAGTCATTTTTGGTGGTACTCTACAAAACAAACAGTGTGTCATTATTGATGGGATAAACAGAATGACCCATTTAAAGAGATCCAGATAGCCTAGTACTGATTGCAGGCAAAACACTTGAATAATTGACACCAGACTTCATTAATAAAGAATTTAGATATAAAGAGGGGGAGTAATTTCCAACCAACATGAATAGTAAATGGTCTTGTCAAACAAGTTTGACATCTTCACGTGTGGCAGAAGAATCATAACCTCAGTCAAGAAGGGCACTTGATTTGCTTTTACATGGTCATGTATTCTGGCAAGGAAGCCAGAGTAATGCAAAGGCTAAATATCACATTAAAAGTATTTTTTTAAACTGACTGATGGTTCTCAAAAAGTAATTAGAAAACCGTCAGTTATTTGATATTACTCTGGTGAGGTCATTCTTACATTACTTCTGTTACTCTGTTCACATTCTTGTTAATGACATACAAGAGGGCATAAGAATATTACCCATGAAAGTTTATAGAAGACTCAGAGACCAGGAGCGTGGTCTGTAATGAAGGCAAATACAAGCTGATGCAAATAACTGCTAAGAGGGCTGAAAGTATAATTATCCATGGGCAGCACAGCAAAATATAATATTATGTATGAAAGACAATTAATAGAGCCTGGTCATGCAGGATCAGAACTGGAAAAGGTTGGTGGATCAGGAGCAAGAGAGGCAACTGAATATGAGCTCCGAGTCTGCTGCTGTTGTTCAGAGATGTTAATATAATCCTTAGATTTATCAACAGAAAAGATTAAGCAAGAGTACATGGGAGTCTGTTCTGTCTGCTTTTGGCATGGGTGCAACCACTTCTGGGATAAAATAGTGTCCGTAAATCGGGGATTGAAAATGAAAAAAAAAAACTCGAGGGGAAGTCCCACAAAGAGCTGCAAGAATGATTAAAATATATCTTACAATGGAATATTCAAGTTACAAAAATCCCTGACATACTAAATCACTTTCTGTAAGTGTGCCTTATAAAACAGTTTCCCAGGCTAACAAGCAAATGTGTAAGATCCAACAGCTAGAAAGATTCAGATAAAAGTCTTGTTTTAAGTTGATTTTAATGATCTTAATTAAATGTGCCGTCAGTTTTCAGATGCTGTGGTTTTGGAGCCATCACTGAATAGTTTGATAATGAGTATTTTGCCAAGATGATATTCGCTCGTTCTGCAAGAAGCTTTTATTCTGTTTTGCGCGGATCAAAGTAGATGTTCACAGAGGTTTTGTAATCTGCAAATCTGTATTACAGCTGATATCAGCCCTTTAACCTTTCAAATCTCACAGATAGGACTCCTATGTAGGGTAACACAAAGCTGACAGGCTTGTAAATCTCGAGTGAGCATGTACAAATTTTAGGCTGAATTGGAATTGTTTTTCAGCTCTGGTGAAAACGAGTGACTAGAAATAGTCCTTATTTTTCCTTCATTCCAAATAATATTTTGGAGCTGAGGGAGGCTTCATCTTAACAAGTAGGGTACCTGAGCAGCAGTTTATTGACCTTCTAGAATAATGAGGACAAGGGCCATGAACCTACAGCCTGTTACCACAAAAGGTGTAAAAGTGATGAGATATTGTGCATTAGCTACTGTTTTTTCACTGATACTGCAGTGTTATCTGGGAACTCTACTCTAGGTCCCTCTACTTCATTTGGAGCACCCTGATTGCATTATTCTTATTACCAGCATTCCAATATGGAAGGAAGGTAGATTTAAGGAATTCATTTTTACTATAGCGATGTCTTAAGATGTATGTAGATGTATGTGGGTGTTTTTCAAAGATGTCTTCTATATGTGTCTATAAATTTGCCGTTACAGACTAAATTTTCTACATGCTTATTTCTTCAAAATGATGAGAGTAAAAATGCTAAACTAATTAAAGAAAAAAAGAGTGGCCTACTAGCCTAGCAGTCTGAGGGAGAAACAGTACAGAATGACTATTAACTTTGCTGGAGACTTTAATTTTTAGTATCACCTTTCAGCTTCAGAAGAACAGTAGCCTGTTCTGCAGTGCCCCTGGACTGAGCTCAACAGTTGGAATTAAGCAGTGGCTAAGCTAAGAGTGCACAGTTACTGAGGAGAAGCCAGATTCATAGAATCATAAAATTGTTTGGGTTGGAAGGGACCTTAAAAAATCATCTCGTTTCAACCCTCCTGCCGGGGGCAGGGACACCTTCCACTGGACCAGGTTGCTCAGAGCCTCATCCAGCCTGGTCTTGAACTTTTTCAGGGATGAGGCATCCACAGCTTCTCTGAGCAACCTGTGCCAGTGCCTCACCACCGTCACAGTAAAGAATTTCTTTGTAATACTTAATCTAAACTCACTCTCTTTTAGTTTAAATCCATTCTCCCTTTTCCTAATTTATGTACTTCTCCTCATCCCAGATGCTTCTGAATGTTGAGAGACTTCAGAATTTCAGAGTTGCATTGGGGAATTATTTTATTTCAGTAAGAAACTGCAATTGCTTTTTAGTCATTCTGACAAATTATTTTGTTATGATTTGAAAATAAGTCTCCCTTAGATCTTCCATGAAATTTCTAAAATATATTTGTTAAGGAATATAAAAAGAAAAGAACTCTCACTCTTATGAAAAGAGAATGATAAAACGTGGGTTTGGAATGCAAAAAATCAATCTATTAACATTTATTGAACACTTTCATTACATTATCTGAAAGTGCTGTATAAAATTGTGCTGTGCTTTTTCCAGGTTTCCAGGGATAACACATTAAGAACACAGATACAGAAGGGAAGATTTTCAATTCTTCCTTCCATTTGTCTAAATCAAAGCCATTTCTCATACCTGAATGAAACATCAACTTTCATTTGGATCAAGAACTTTAAACAACTTTATTTGCAGCAAAGCTTGTAGCAGCTGTTTTAATAATCAAATTCATGTTTCATATTTTCTGTGAATGTTACATCTTTAAAAATGTCTTTGAGGATCATCTGTGCAAATAAGTTAGTTGTAGAAACAGTCTTGATTCTCTAGATATCCCCATTTTTGGCATTATACTTGAAAAATATCAGCACATACTTTTTATGCCATACATATAAGTGTGCTTCTCTATGTACTTACTCCCTGATGTTCAAAAATCAAAGTTTGAAATCATTCCAGAACTCATAAGAAAGGGTCACAGTTTTATCAAGGTGAAATCATGCGTAAAGCACAGTGACAAAGTTGTGAGTTCATCAGCTGCTCAAAAATAGCTGTTTGCAGGCATTACCCATCATTTATGAGAGATAAATCACCCCTCTTTCACTGAGAATTAGGCTCCTTCAGATTACCTTATATTCACCAGAGTGAAGTGTTCACAAAGACACTTGACCACAAACCAGTACAGTTGTTTCTAACTGGTCATAAGCAGCCTCTAGCCCCAGTTTCAGCTTGCATGCTGCTGTCCTACCTTGAATATGAGCTGATGGGAGATCCTCTTGGATTTGAGTGAAAAATAGGATTGAATTTCACAAAACACTGTTGTAGTGTACATTCACAGATACGCTTTTTTTTCCTGATACGTGTCCATGTGCTGCCCTGGGACGGGTAATAAGCCCAGGCACAAGTGTTTTACTAAACTGTAATTTTTTTCATTTGGCAGGTAAAGATTTTTGAACACACAGTGTTTAGCCTTGTTTTTACCTGAATGTTACCCAGTGATTCTACTCCCATCTTTTTGTTCAATTCTCACTCTTTGTTCACTTAACATCCATTTAGTAAATACCATGATGTTAGAAAAATAGATCAGTATTTGCCTGATCCTAAATAAAACCTCTGAGCGAGAACTTCAGGCTAAATTTAATGGACATTCCTAATGCAATGGAATTACAAGCCTAGTATTTCTACTTCCCGGCACTACATTTTAGGAAAATAACTTTCTTTCTTCCCCAAATGGAAACTCATCATATGGTTGTATTTTGAACTACATAAATGTCTAATTTGCAAGAAGCTGAAAGGGTAAATTTAAGCAGGACTGAAGGTTTTCTACTACAGCTTCTTTAGTGCACCTGTTCTAGTCACTCTTGGACTGTTCAAACTAATTTTGGCTTTTGCTATTTTAAGCCCTTGCAGGACACTGAAGTCTTACTTGTGGTACTTGTCTTTAAGCATTAAATGCTCATTTCATATGTGTCTACAAAACAGGTGGTAGTTCATTGCATAATAACTGTGTGCTCCATAAATGTTGTTTGATCATTTTTTAGTGTATCAGGAAATCCTGCTTTGGGCTGAAAGGTACCGTTATCAGAAGGTGAAACACAATGCACATAGCAAGCCAAAGAATATGAGCTTTACTTCTCTGTTTAAAGAAATATCTTTATGATATTTCATTATCATAAAGAGATAACATATTTTTCTATGATCTTCATGTAAAATCAACAGCCCAGTTCTTAAGGTATCACTTGCTCCTGTCTTTGTACATGAGACTTCTTGATTCAGAGCGTAGCCCCTGGGGTTTTTACCCTAATTTAGCTAATGTTATTGTGGTGAGATTGTTACACCTAACCTGACTGACAGATGAATCAAGAGAAGTCCCCTTCTCCTCCAACAAGCTTAATTCCCTGAGACTGTGCACTAATGATACCGAGCTGCCATTAGTCCTAGTTTGGCAATCAGCAAAAATCTGTCTTGCAGCTGCCAGGATGCTGTTCCATGATGTATTCCAGGTAATGAACAAGTTCTTGGCTCCTGTGAAGACACCATAGGTTCCGATTTCTTTTTCAGTTGCGCTAAATCAATGTGATTTTCATGGATGTTATTTTCAAATATGCAAAGTACTAGATGGCCAAATCCCAAAAGATTTTAATGGTACTTGGCAATGATCTTCACAGTTCCTTGCAATTCCTGGTGCACTATAACTGTAAAATCTTCAGGTGAGGTTCCAGCCTATAAAGGAACCATTGACCTGATTTGAATCACGTGGGTAGTCCCTATTAGAATCATAGGATTATGGAACCATAGAATGTTTGGGGTTGGAAGGGACATTTAAAGACCATCTCATTCCAACCCCCGTGCCATGGGCAGAGACGCCTTCCACTAGACCAGGTTGCTCAAAACCCCATCCAGCACTTCCAGTGATGGGGCATCCACAGCTTCTCTTCCAGTGCCTAACACCAGAAGGAAAGATGTTGAACCCACATCTTAGTGGAAATTAGTGGTATAATCAAATCACGCTTCCTGTAGAGAGCAAGGCTGCTCGCAGTGCTGTGGTAACCGTATCTGGAGCTGTGCTTTCTCTTATGCCTGTTCTCTGCCCCCGAGTGTCTCGTATGCTTTGGCACATGGTGAGTCACTTCCACTAAGGAGGAAGGAACATGCTTCCACTTCTGTTCTGTGACCTGATGGTTGAAACATACCACTAGTAAGTGGGAGCTTGTTACTCAAAATCACTTTGCCTAAGGTGTCATTAAACCTAGTGAATATTTTAGACATTCTGCCATTAAGCAAAATGTGGGTGCTGCTGCTAATACCATTACCCCTATGGCAGCATTTAATTGGCATTCTGATCATCTCAATCATGGTTTGAACTTGAACACCTAGTTCTCAGCATGTGAAAAGACACCTCTGAGTTGGTGCAAAGGGAACTTGATGGCTGTTATGGATAGAGCTGCTGCTGAGGTTTAGACTCACCAGAGATTTAAGCAGTACCTGACATAATGTATTTTGTGACTTACTCAAAAACTTAGCAGCCCACATCTGGCCTGCCATCTGAACTACTGTGTAAAGATGTGTTCTGGTAGAAGGTGTTTAATGAGACTGTTTCAGGAGAGCATGTGATATAATAGTAACACAAGTACTATTCCACAGCTTCCCAATTACACTCTTGCAGCAAATTACTAATAGCAAGTTCTTACACCTTAGCATTCCAGGAACTATATAGCTGATGTTAGCATTATGTTGTCATGAAGCATAATGAACTTCTTCAAGACATGCCTCATTTGAAAAGTGAAAACACTATATCATTTCTCATGAAATATATACCTTCTTATGCAAGCCAGTGATTCTTATGTAGCTCAGAAGATAGTTTTCTACACAGGTTTTCTGGTGGGCTTCGTGATTTGTGATTTAGGGAAGTATTGTCTGAATGAAACATTACTCTGTTTCTGCTTACAGTGCAACCCTAAAATAAATGAGTATGCAAAGCTTTTTAAAATTATGTTGTAAAAAACCAAGTATGTTAAGAGCAGAAGAGAACTGAGAATTTTCCTCTGTTGGGACATTTTTTCAAGTTGATCTTTAGAAAACATCAATTTTTAAAAAAAAAAATCCAATATTGCTAAAAAGAATTAAAAACTGTTCTCTGGCTTCACAGAAAGACTAGAATTGTATAATGATTTAAATTTTCTAACCAATTTTACCTCTAGCTAAGAATGGAAGGAGTTTTTTGACTTTTCCTTTCTTCAGTACATAGGTCTGTAAGATAAGTGTCTGAGTAAATCAAAAGAAGCTTAATTTTGCAGCTGTAAAATGGGTTTTAATCTGTAATGGAAACAGGTTTGTTAGTGCAATGGTAAGTAAATTTTCTTTTCCACTTGGGTTATCAAAAGAGTGTATTCTTTTCATAAAGCATCTATGTTCTATCTGTTTTGAAGTGGTTTGGAGTTGGAGAAGGAGCCCACTGTAAGGATGAAGAGCAGCACCCTGGCTTCCCTAAAGAAGTTCATGTTCTTTGTTTTGTTTTATTTTAAGCTGACACTGTTTTTGTGTTGATGGGTTTGTTTTAATTTGTCGATGCAGTCATATTTTTCAGGTTGCTTAATCTCAGTGTGATTAAGAACAGTGAATAATATACTCTCACCTGTCTTTATCCAGCTGATTTTCACACAGATGATATTTATCTCACCTGTATATCAAGGGTAGTAGCTGTGTTTCAGCGGCAGAGTCTGTTTCCTTCAGAGCAAGGTCAAAACCTGTAGAAATTGTGAAGTCAGGTCTTGTTCATTGCTGTGCATATGTGGGAGGTTGCATTAATTCTAATATCTTTATTTTATTTTCAGGGCCCTAACTCAGTCATGATCGCCCTGGTAATGCTGTTGAATATTGGTTTAGCCATTCTTTTTGTCCATTTTCTAACTTGATTGGAATTAGGAAAGGTAAGAAAAGTCTTGCTTTTATATAAAATCACCATATCCACCCCACCTTAAATTATAAAGATTTAATTTCTTCACGTATTTTTAATGTTCCCCACTTTAATTTTAGCTATGCCTGAATGTGATTCAACATAGTTATTTAATATTGTAACTGTTTTGACCCTTCAGTGAAGTCATGACAACTAGTGGTGTTAGCCCACAGTTCTCTGCAGTTGTGTCATCAGCCTTTTAAATGGCACCTGTCAGACACAGGGAAGGAGGCTTGGAATTAGGATGGGACGCAAGAGAGATGAAACTTGGAAAATTCAGCCAGGGGCCCAGATCAGTTTCTCTGCTGGTGGCTCGTGGCTTTGGGGTCCTCTGAAAGCTGAAGCAAGCAGCCATGTTGGAAAACAAACAAAATAATCTGCTGAAGCAGCCCCGCCAGTGAAGTGCGTTGGCTTCTCCATCTGTTCCAGCAGAGTGTGACTAAACTGGAAATGTACGGAGCTGCACTTTTTGTTGATGGAAGTTAACAGCTGCCTTACTATTTTACCGTCTGATGTTTTTAGTGGGGAGATGGGAAAACGACTGCCAGAGGAATGTGGTCAGAGGATTCTGTTGCTGTGGAAGTGATTCCAGCGTTCACTCCTATCTCATTAGAAGAAATAGTTAGCAACATCAGTCACCAGTCTTATTCCATTACCTGCTGCTTTTAACATCTCCTGCAGTGTTCTGGGAGATCGAATTTCATTTGCCTGTGCATGATTCTGTTCATTTGTTGTTTATGAAATTTGATGTATAGCCATAAGTAGCGTTTAGTCCAACCTGGAGAAAACTGCCAGTTCTGCCTAGCGGCAGAAGCAGAAAATCAAATGTATTTTCCTAGTCCAAGGATAAAATTCTTAAATTCATTTTCTTAAACCTGAAGAGTCATTTTGCATTAAGGTTCAGTAAATAATACGCCATTACTGCAAAACTTAAAGATACTGATATCTTCCTTAAAATGCTCGAATACTTATGCCAATACCAAGAAAAAATTTTCATAATAAAAAGATAAGAATCTTACGTTGGTATAAGCACATGCTAAACAGGAGATAGAATATCAAACTAAGCCAAGAAATGTGAGATACAGTGTTTGCATGTTGACTTTTTCTTTTTTTCTTAATTCTGGTGCTGTGGTAATTGGTGATTTGAACTATTATGTTGCAACACTGAGGTATTTTGACAGCAGTTAAAAAAGTTTTATCTGGGTGCACATTAATGCCAATGACAGTTAAGCTAGCTAATGCTCATAATGAATCATAATTTTAAAATGCTAGATTTGTGTTGAATACATTCAGGTAGAGCATTTAAAAATGTTAAGTGATTGTTTATCGATTTGATGCCTTCAGTGTCTTTAAAGTCCATTTATAATTTTACCTCAGCATTAAAAAAGCCTCAAAATTTTTCATTTGGAAAGTTTGTCTTAAGTAGTTTCATAGCCCTTTGTTCAAACGATGTCATCACGTTTCTTTTTATGTGCCATTATACTGTAATTATTGTACCCTATATTAATCAAATGCATGCTTATTTATTGAAGATATGTGGTGTGATCATTTGGCAAGCAAACGTTTTAATTTAAAGCTGAAAAAAGCAAAGGGCTTGTATTACGGTTTATTTTATCTCTATTAGAAAACCTTTCATACAGTATAGTTTTTGAACCTGTTTGTAAACTTTCTAAGTTTTTGCATGGTTTAATGGACAACATTCTTACAAAATACATTAGCTATTTTTTGATGCAGCATAGTGAAGTGCCGTAGGTATGGACTGAAGTATTGTGCAGCCAAGCAGCTCCGAGCAGGGCAGTAACACCGTGGTGTTTTTTACAGAAGTATGTTGAGAATCCTGAGTTTTGACCAGTGTGGATAAAGAAGAAAGGAGAAAGAGAGCAAATGAAAATATAACTTGTGTATTTATTTTTTAAAAATAAAAAAAAGTTTAAATTGTGTTTTAAATTTAGGAAAGTAATTTTTAAATAAGAACAAAATTTTAAAAGTTACTGTGTAAGCCTTGAATTAATGGATGAAATGTTCCATCCCACTGTTAAATCACCCCCTGTCTCCTTACATGGAGAGGTAATTTTGTAACTGACATATTTAATTCCTATTAAATGTTTATTTAAAATACTTTATGCTCTGGAAATAATGGGTAACAAAGCTTATGAAAAATGTTTATAAATTTAAGCATGTTAGTACCATTTATAAATATGTATGATTTATAAGCTTTTTTAAAACAAAGCTCAAACAAATTGTTGGTATTTTTCTAAAACGTGCACAGCTGTATTTTACATGAAAGGCTATTTATAATTGGTTGTTATACTGTACACTACATTTTGGACAGCACAATGAAGCCTGCCAATGTACTTAAAAATGTCATTTTGTCTATTTAAAGTTTCTTGCTGTCAAAGAATGAACTCTTTATCTATGAGTTTCTCTATTTATAATTCTTGACCCAAAATGTACAATGTACAGTTTTCACAACTGTATTTGCTCTAATAAAAATAAGTTGGTTATTAATAGAGTTTCAGACTACTTTTTCCTGTTTATGAATTACTTTGTTCACTCTTTGGAAGCAATTTTTCTAACTAATAAAGTAAACAGGAGTGAAGCAGGAAAATGGGTGAAATTCTAGTCCCTTTGAAATAATTGTGAGTTATTGTTTTCAACAAAAGTGATTCTGGGAAACAATTGAAAATAAATTTTAAAAAAAAAGTCAAGCTTCCCTTTGTGTCTTCTTTTATCTTCTGATACAGGATTTTGTGTCTTTATAAATTTAATATCTTAAATTATACTCCCACTACAAGATGGTTTGATCAATTTTGTTTTAATTGTTGAGTGACTTGTCCATTAACAGCTGCTCTTGTAGGGGAATTAATTATTTTAGGCTTCACTGCACCTCGGGGTCTTCATAGGTTCAAAATTAACATGAAGTTTGTGAGCCAGTATTTACGCAGAGAAAATTTGCCATTACAACTGTCTTGAAACCACCACATTTGCTGAACTACTCAGTCAGCTGAAAATTTTATTTTCCATTATTCCAGTTCATACTAGTAGCCAACTGTACTGAAATCCTAATATTTAGTTGAAGAGGAGAGCAGTTTTTATTAGAAGTTCCTATTTAAAGGAAATATATTTTTAGGAAGTAGTCATTACTGTCTTGCTCTTTAAAATAATTCTATGAGCATGAAGCTTACCTTTAGGAATTCTTATTTTCTGCACAATACCTGCTGCCTAAAGAAAATCTTTGGCTCTTTAAGGAGAGAAAAATGCATTATCAAGAAAAATAAACAGAAATAACTTTAATGCCAGAAAATTTTAAAGTCAACCTCAGTGAGATGACTCTTCTCTAACTTTTGTGATCCACAGTGTTAGATGTTCAGTAATGAAAGTAAACTGTCCATGAAATATTTCTTAAGGTGTATGAATGTGATAATATACTCAGGCATACAAAAATCTGAACAGCAACAAGCAGAAGATTTGCACGGAAATAGAAGAAAAAAGTTCTCATAATTTTCAGGTCATTTCCCATCCGAGATGTTTTTCCCAGTGGTTTATATTACAAATGGTGTTACGTGGCCATGCGTCTGCTGTGCCTGAAGGAGGAAAATCCCATGGACACACAGTACAACTTAATGCTTCAAGATTCGCTCAAGCATGAAAAATTTTACCCCACATCCAGCAAGGAAAGCTTTCCTCAGGCAGAGTAGTTTCTCCTGGCAGAGTTGTGTGTTTGCCCACAGGTGCCAGTAAGCAGTGAGCTCTCCCACCCTTGGATGCGAGGCCTGCTTTCTTGGACAGCTCCGTTTATCCGGTTAAACCATATGTACAGCGTACACAGACAGCAAGTGAACAAGGGTGAGCTGTCACAGGCTGAAGAAAAAAAGAGTCATCTGTCACAGCTTTTAAGGCCTTGCTTTACTTAGTATATATATATATATATAAAAGTATATATCTTATTTTGCCTTCCCATCACAAAAGCAATAAGGAACATGAAGAGTGAGGAATTGCTGGCATTTGCTTTCCAAAAGGAGGGGTTCACCTTGAAAGTGGAAATTTTGTGACATATGGCTACAACTTGCCTTTCAGATACAGACGTATGTTTAAAAAATCATTCATACAGCCTAGTGCTGGCTATAAAAGAAGTAAACACCTATTGATGAGAGTTAAATTAAAAACCTTGGAATAGTTATTGACATAACTTTTAATGACATTCTGTGATTACATATTTATTAAATGCTCTGTTAAGAAACACAATATGAAAAGATTCTGGCAATAACACAGATGCAAGGATGAAAGCCTGGAGAGTTCAGCACATCCTAAGCCTCACTAACATTCTTAGTTATTAATAAAACATGGTCGTGAATTGTATCTAAATGGTTTTGCTCATAGCTCATTTGAACCGTTTAGTATGGGGAGACAGTTCTACAGACCTTTCTCCTATGGAAATCTAATTCAGTAAGCAAAGCAAATTAAGAGAAGGGAGATTAAATAAGCCTTTCAAATGAAGTAGTCTTCGCATTCTCTCATTTAATATTCACAGAAACAGCAAGAAATATAAATTATGTTTAGTCTGAGCAAGAAGCTGTGTGTGCCAGCATGCTATAGCTGAGCCATCTACAATATCCATCTCTGGCTTTGTTCTACTGGACACACAAACTGCAAACTAAGAGACATTACACCTCCCACCACTGTAGGAGGTAAATAAAATTTCCATACTCAACATCTTTAAGAAAAACAGTCTATAATGTCAATGGCTATAAACTAGAAGGAAAAAAGCCACTTCCTCTGTCTGAACAGTTTATGTTGTGACCAGGACTGTAACAGCAGAACAAATCCCTCACCCCCCTAAAACCAATAGCAAAAATAGAGCTGCTAGCAGAACTTGATAACAGTCTCTCATGTTCATTCCTTTTATTTGCTACAAAGAGGGGATGGGGGGGACAACAGGGGACAGACAACTTTTTTTAACCCAGTAATCTAAATTTCATCGTGTCAGTATGTGCTTGCTTCGGCTAATGCTTTTCACAATCCATTGGGACTAGTTATCTAGAAGATTTTAGGTGCAAACTGGCAGTATATTGAATGCCATTTCTTCCAGAGGGTTTTGAATTTTTCTCAGTAATGAAAAAAAGCAGGATTTCCCTTACCACCAGCAAAAACAGGTTTGGTGGTACTTTTGCTGTGCCATCACTGTTTTTCTAATTATCTTCTGTCCTTCACTGCCCGCCCACCTCCCAGTTCGGACAAATTCAACTTCATCAGTTTTGCCCTGCATGTGGACATTGCCCTGAGACTTCAGCTGCTCACTCCAGGAACTTGTGTTTTCTGTGGGCCACTTGTTCAGTGTTTTTAGCTCTCCCTGGCTGTGGAGCCCATCTCTCCTGCAGTTTGCCCCACGGCAAACTGCACGTGCCATATCACAGTTTTCATTGGGTCCGTTCTCTGCATACTGTCGATGCTGGTTTATGCAACTGTATTATAATTTCAAATCTACTCTCATTGTCTCCAGTGTCAGGACAGTGATTTAAATACAGTGTGTGGGAACTGAAAAGAAAAATACTGAAAATTATGCCATACACAGAGATTTCTGATGGCTCTTCGTAGTTCGTAGAAACCAAGGTAGTGCTGGCATTATTAGGAAAAAAATCTGGTATCAGCTGGGTTAGGAACTCCTCTACACATTCCCACATTAAGATTGTGAAAAAGATTGGCCATGCAGCTGAAGCTGATTCTCTTATCAGAAGAGCAAGGAGTCTGGGGGTTGTGATTTACTGGGACGGTGCAGTGTGATGATTTCTGGACCTGATTTTGATACATGTGGATTGTTGGACAGAATAAAATACGTCTTGTGTTGGAAATCTGGGGTTGCTCTCCTGCCTGAGCTTTCAAATGTCTTCCTCTGTGTCTTACACTGATTAATCAGGCTGCTTTGTGGAAGTTGGGGCACATACATTTAGACAAGGACTAGATTTTACGTTCCTAAGTGCCTTCAATATTAATTAAGTAAAGAGCAATAAATGATAGGTGAATCATAGGCTTTAAGCCATAGGGTTTGAACTCTGCTCTTTTCTTATGTTGATTTCTCCAAACTGGAAGAAAATACAGAATATAGTCAAAGAGTAGAATTTCAAGTGTTGTCTTTCACAATAATAGATATGTTAATCCAGGACAGTACCTGAATTCCTTTGAGATCAGTACATTAATGTGAGAGAGAGACGTGTCTTTCTCAACTTCACAGACTGGTTCACTGAACAGCAGCTTAACAGAGACACAAAAGACAGATCTTGACTGAGAGTTTTGAGAATGGCTGCCTATATTTACATTTCTTCATCTACACTTAATGATCTAAATTTAAAAATTTCCCAACTTCTGAACACCCCGTGGTTATTATTCAGAGACATTTGGGGGAGGGGGAAAAAAGTCAGATATTACACTGAAAAGTGCAGTCTATGAAAATGTTAAATCTGGCCTACAAAATATGCCAAAGGTTGAAAGCATTTAAATCTGGGTTTTGAATCAGTCGTTGGAGCTACAGGCTCTGATTTTGGGATTCCAGTCAGAATCCAAATCTGGATCTGATTCCAAAAGCATACAAGTGCAATACTTGAACCAGGAGTTCTGTTAAGGAAGGGGCTGGGGAGGGAGGGAGTTACTTAAAATCAGGCTGCTGTAACTCTGGGTTAATTAAACCGTTACATTCTGTACTTTTGGAACAGTGTCATTAACTTTATTTAACATTGCAATTTTACTATATTCAGGACATGTTCCACAGAATACCTCAGAAAGTATCATCATTCAAGGTAATGGTGCTTAATTACTTAACCAGTTTTAGCTGCAAAGTACTTTTATCATGTAATACCACCAAGTCTTCAAAAATATTGTAAACTGCCTTCCATTTAATTATGACAGCTCAGTTCTAGATTTTGTTTAGGCCACTGATGAGAAAGTCTCTAAAGGATGGGATCGGCTGCCATGGAAACAGTGAAGACAGAAGAGCACCAGCAGCATTTCACAGGGGCTAGGACTAAAAAAGACATTCTGCAAAGAGAAGGTGATTGAAAGACATTTGCATCACAGCGGATGGCTTCCATGCATTCCTGCCATTCCAAGACAACACATTCCTGGCATAGGCTGCAGCAAGCCTCCACATGCCCCAATGATACACAGCAGAACAGGCATTGTCAGAAAGATTGGAAATGAATCTTTAGGAGCTAGGAGGTACAGACATGTTGAAATCTAAAGCAGAAGAAAGAGGAAAGCATGGGGGAAAGGAAGAAAGGGGAAACGAGAAGCTATGAGGAACCTACATGTGTTAAAAGGGAGGGGAAGAGATTGTTAATAGGGAAAAAAATATTAAGGAAATGGACTATAGTGGACCCAGAAGAAAGTGGCATTTGTTAGATAGGAATATGAATGGGATAGAAGACTGAGAAGTAACCATCCTCAGTACTCAGACAGCTGCTCCAGAAAGCTGCTTTCCAAGCCCACGGGGATTAAGAAAAAAACAGATGGACTTAAATTGCATGAAAATTGAGATCCAAGTTAGGCATAAAGAAAAATTCTCTAATTTTAAGAATAATATCTTTGAGTTAGATTACCACAGGAATGAGAGGATTTAATATGTTTACTCTGAACAAGATTACAGATTGAAACATTGCTGAATGTCCCTTAATGGCCTATTTTCTGTGATTCTATGATAATTATTATGGAATGTGAAAATTAGACAGAGGTGCGATGGGAGGGAACTGGGGGACAAGAGAATGAGTTCTTTACTTACGGAAGAAACTTAAATGAGGGTGTACTGCAGGAATAAAGTAGGAGGATGTTTGGGCAAGGCAGAGGAGAGGAACATGAAAACGTGAGCCACAGAGAGTGAAGAAGAGTGTCGGGGGTTGGCAGATGGCACACAAGAGCAATGGGAATAAATGGGCAAAGCCCACAAATGCAGGGGTGCAATGCAGGAAGGAGTACAGGCAGGAAGTGGGCTGGGAAGCCTTAGGCAGTGCTGCAGGAGCAGCACACTGAGGCACAGCAAAGGTGCCTTAGGGGACAGAGACATAAAGCAACACTAAGGAAGCATCAGGTGTTCAGCAACACTACAGGTGTCCACCTCCGTCATTTTCTCAGCTGAAGATATTCCATGGACTTTGATACAATTTTTAAATGGTGGGAATAACTGAAGTTATCAGGAGGCTTCCTTTTAATAATTGAATGTTCAGGGAAACATCTGTGTCCAAAACCTGCAAAAAACAACAGCTTGCTGTTACAGCAGGCTGGCTTGAGTTCCACTGAAAAGAGTCAGTTACGCAGACATGGTAGCAGTACATTTTATTAACTCCTTGTTTAAAATTTCTGCAAGAAAAATAGTTTATACAACAGGAGTTTCCTGCTGTTTATAAAGATGTGATAAACCAACCAAACAAAAAAAATTAACCACTGCATAATCATACTAGCTCCCTATTTGAAAAGAACTTTAATGCAAATTTGCAGGTTAATGTCTCTGAGCATCTCCTCAGACTGCAGAAATGTTGTTGGTATTTACAGTGATTCGCTGCTGTACCAAATGTTGCATATGCTCTATAGAGCTCTGTGGTGTTGTGAGTCACACAAGAAATTACATAACATTTGGAAATACATTCAGTCATCTGCTTGCTACAGAAATATTGCTAACAGATTCTTCACTCTCTTTTATCTCTACAGTCTTTATCACCCTTGTTAAATGTTATTTTCATGCAACTTCCTCAAGGGGAGATGACTCAGCCAGAGAGTAAACTATAATGCTTCATTGACACCAATGGCCATATGTGCTGGTAATCAGGTGCTGCCATCCCCTCCTCCTTGACACAGCTAGAAGTTGCACTGGGGTTTAATTGCATGCAGAGTGCTATTCCATACTACATACTAGTGCAAATGTCGCCAGGAACAGGGTGAGAAAATAACCAGTGATCAGTAATGCAACCCTCCTTCCGAACAAATAACATTTCTCCAAAGCATCAGCATTGCCTCTTGGCCACGCACACCTTTTGGCCTGTCTCCTGCCTGACCACGCTGAGAGGAAAGATGGGCTTTTCCCTAAAGGTGAACAAATGCAGGATCAAGAACAACTTTTAGCCACAGACGCCTTCCAGTAAGCCAGACTTCACTCAATCTCCTCTGATTTACCTGAGTGCTAATTAGTTTATGCCAGGTCCTCAAAAGGCTGTGTGGGCACCTGCCCACCTCTGAGGATTTAGGGCTTCAACCAAGCCCCACTTCTTTCACGAAAGGTGGGGTCAGGTGGCAGGGGTTGGGGTTTATTGGGTTTTTTGCACGTGCACACGTGCGTGCACTTGTTGTTGTCTGGTGTCCATCCTTCTCAGGCAACAAGAAACAGCAGTTTAACTGTTTTCTGCCAGTAATTGGTCATTTCTCCCAGTCAAGCAGCCTGAAGGCAGCAGACATATTTGAGAGACTCAGTGTGGTCATGTGAACTTCATCCTTTTCCCAGGAGACTCAGCACTTCTACAGTCCATTGCTGCCAGATAGGAAAAAATACGGGATGCGTAGAGCATATAGCCAGCTGTAAAGTCTGTCATTAATGCTTCTGGCCACTTCTACAAACTTCTTTTTAAATTATTTTAAGCATCAGGGCAGGTTTTTTGGTTGCATAAATTGCAGGTCTTTAGTGATTGGCATAAAAAGTGTCAGTCACTGCCTTTGGCTGCCAGAAATAGGGACTGCTAAGTGTTCAGATAGGTGAGCTGTCATCTTGTGAAGAAAAAAAGCAGAAAGGAAAATATTTTCAATTCACCTTATGAGTAGTAGCTAATTGGCTGACATTTCAAAACCCTGTGTTCACACATCTCACATTCTTCACACTAAATGGGAGAGATTGAAAACACTGAAGAAAATGTATTTTCAGGCATAGGAAGGAGCATCATTTGAATTTATTTTGGATGGAAGTGAAAAGCGCTTTTTGGTTATATTTATGAGTCAGAGAACCCCAAAGCCCGTTTGTGTACAGTGGTATTATGTACACAGGGGCCAAGCCTGCGTCTCAAAGGCCGGCGAGACGGGCTGCACACAAACACCCTACTGAGGACACCCTCTGTGTGGGCACAAGGCTTCTTTCAGCTCACTCTTCGGACGGCGTTCCAGCTGCCAGCCAGCTGTAGGCACGAGCTTTAGGGCAGAGGGCTGGTGATGTGACCCACGGCTGGAAAGCTGGAGGTGGTGGAGCGCCCTGGGCTCAGCCAGAGGCCTCCTGACACCTCCACCTGCCCCACCAGCTCTGGGTCTGGAGCAGTCCCTGCATCCTGGAGAGGGCAGTGGTGAATGATGGAGACCTGCACACATGCCTGGCTCCCACAGCCCCCCAGAGCTCGGTGCTTGCAGCGTGCCATTAATGGTTTGAATGCCACAGCAGGAACCAGCTGTTGCATCTAGGCACCTACAGGGTATTTTCAGTATTCCAGATATGCCTCTGTCAAAGCCCCGTTGAACTCCTGTGAAAATACTGATGGCAGAGTAAAATACATTGGAAAGAGAGCATAAAAAATTGCCACTTGCAAGACAAAAACAGAAACAAGAGGCGCTTCCGTCCTTAGAGTTTGTGCACGTGACTCAGGAATAAGGCTGGCAGCCAAAACTGCCCGATTGTGCCTATCAAGTGTCCCTGTGTTGGGAGGGAATGTCCTGAGGAGCTGGCTGGCCACTGACATTTGGAAAATGAATGAATTGTGCTTGCCAGGTGCTTGAGAACAACATTTGGCATGAAATAGCTGGCATGACATGAGTTTGCAGGCAGTGTTTTATTTCCCATTCTTCTAGACCTTCCCATTGTATCAAGGGACTAAACAGGAACCTATTTCAAACGG
This sequence comes from Melanocharis versteri, assembly GCA_013397845.1. NCBI lineage: Eukaryota > Metazoa > Chordata > Aves > Passeriformes > Melanocharitidae > Melanocharis > Melanocharis versteri. The sequence goes on from VZTG01009883.1 coordinate 2,263,447, forward strand.
CATCAGATATTCCAAGGGGATGGTTACAGATATATTTGCAATATATTAATTTTATTAACATACTTAACTAGAGTAGGATTGCATATGTGATATTATCCCAAATAATAACAGCTGTGGAGACCTGAAATGGATCTGGAATGCATGCTGTGGAGACGCTGGGAAAATCTGGGAAAAGTCAAGGTAAGAAAAGTGAAAATAACTCTGTTATTTCCAGAATTAATGAAAAAGATGAAAAAATTTTGCAGATCTGAGATACCACTGTTGCTTATAGACCTGCTTTAACTAGGAACAGGGCAATCCCTGCTTTCTGACACCCTTAATTTTTCCCTTTTGTGTTTTGGTGGGTTTTTTTTAAATGCCACTCCAACTAACTTTAATACCATAGTAGAGGTATTTGAAGTCGAGCATAGCTCAGATCTGATAGGGCAATCTGTCACACATTGCTCCAGAACAGCTTTTGAATCGTTAGTGATCTGTGTGTCTTAAAGAAGACGCTTTGTTCTTGGAAGACACAGGTGCTGCTCGTGGCACATCTACAGTAGAGGGACCATTTTAACCTACCTTTGTTGCATTACTCAAGTCACAGAAGGCAGAAAGTTAATATAGTAATTCAGTGGTAATGGTGATTGACCCGTATCTTTTATAAACTGTAGAAAATTCAATAGCAACAAACAAGGTTACTGTATAGCTGTAGAAGAGCTCTTATAAGCTGAGTCGCTTTCTTACAAGAAAAATTACTTGATCTTAAAAGAATCTTGGCTGGCAACTTTAGTTGAATGATGCAAGTAGAAAAGCCAGGCCAGAAACATGAGCTATTTCCTCCTGACATGCTAAGGTCTGCCTGTCTCACCTGAGTTTTTCCATATTCTTCAGAGATTCACACGATTTGGCCCTTTGGTCTTTAAAACAAGGGTGAATCAGCAATCCAAGTTGTAACATTTTATTAATGAATATATAAAAGTTTCCACTCTACACTGATTTTCCTTTTTAATAGTGAGAAGCAAATTTCAGTCGGGATATGGGTGCAAAATGTTCTGCACTGTCACAGCTCCAAAGAGAGGCAGCAGAAGGGTTCAATAGTGAACATTAACACCATTCAGCCCAGGAGACTTCAAAGGTCTAAATTGTCATCCTGCTTTCAAATCAGTGGTTTAAAATTTACAAGTGGTAGTCTTAACCTTAGTGTTTCCTCTTTCTCCCTCTGGCTCACCAGTAAATCTCTGATATTAACTGAAATGTCTGTTTGTTCACTGTTTGTTTAAGGACAGAGAGATGCTACATGTTGTTTCTCTTTGGCTTCACAGACACGATTCTTGTCAGGACTGTATCACTTCGAAATGAGTACCACCCACTGGAAAAGTTCAGGCAGACCAACACATTAGGTGATTTGCCTTCTCCCACTGACAAATGTACTGTTTTCACCAGGAAGAATAGGAAATTTAAGCTTTTATACTGTGTAAAAAAATCAGAATATTACAAGTACATAAATAATTACTTGGAATCTAATAAAAGGATGGGTGATAATTTATTACATTAATTTAATTGTATTAAGGATGTAATTAATATCTGCTTAATTATAGAGTTAATGTTACAAGTGTATAAATAAACATTCATCCAAATGCAGGAATGCTTCCTTTTCCAGAGGAAGGGACATATGCAGGACTGTGGACGCTGAAGGCTTGGTGGCAGAGAGGTTTTTCAGTATCTGCCTGTGTCCGTGAGCATTCTCACTTTCTCATGGAGCTAGCTGCAAAGCAGCTAGCGAGCTTTTGTAAATAATTCTTCTATATTGCACCTGTGAGGTGTTTTTGCAGTTTGTTATTGTCAGTCTGAAGGATTGTTTAGGAAATGTGTGTTTTTAGGATCTAGCCAATAACCCTGGGGGGTGGTTAACAAAGATCCAATTACTTTCTATAACCTAGGGTATAAAACCCTTCTGTATCTAAATAAAAAAGGCATTTCTATCTAGTTACTCCTGAGTTCGGTTCTCTCCTTCCTCCCCGGGCCGTGTCCGTCATTGCGACACAGGACAATCTTCAGCTTCTTCTCAATCAAGATAAAACAATGAAATAAAATTAGTCTATCTTCTATTGAAATTTTTTTTACCACCTTTGTAAAATAAATCCTTAATAAATCTGCTTCTAAACATTCAGCAAAATTCAAGTAAAGCTTCGGAGAATTCAAGATTCTGGGCATATCACAGAATTTTTAGGGTCAGAAGGGATCTCTAGAGGTAATCTAGTCCAAGCCCCCTGCCAAGGCAGGGTTACCTAAAACAGGTGACACAGAAAGGTGTCCAGGTGGGTTTTAAATGTGTCCAGACAGGGAGACTCCACAACCTCCCTGAGCAGCCTGTTCCAGTCCTCTGCCACCCTTAATGTAAAGTTCTCCCTCATGTTGAGGTGGAATTTCTTGTAGTTTTGTTTATGGCCATTGCTCTTCATCCTGTCACTGGGCACCACTGAAAACACTCTGACACCATCCTCTTCTCACCCACCTTTGAGGTATTTAAATGTATTGATGAGATCCCCTCTCAGTCTTCTCTCCTCCAGACTAAGCAGGCCCAGCTCCTGCAGTCTCTCCTCATAAGAGAGATGCTCCAGCCCCCTTCTGGCCTCTGCTGGACCCTCTCCAGCAGCTCCTTGTCTTTCTTGTACTGAGGAGCCCTTATGCTGTGGTAAACGTTGGGAGGTTCATCCTTGACATAGAAACCGAAGCCTTTGGCTAAGATTTGAGACGGCTTTGCAAAGGGACCAGCACTTCACTGAAAGGAGAAAGTTGTGAGATTTTACGTGACCTGTGCCAGACCTGCAGTAGCTGGTAGTCAAGGTGCAATATCGCTCCAGCACCTCAAAGCGCTGGAGTTTGCGCGGCTTATCCACGCTCAGGGATATCTGGCCTGTCTCCTGCCTGACCACGCTCCTTGCACCAGGAGCACTCTCTGCTTGCAGCTTCCATCCTTGGCACTTTAAATCGCTTTGTGAGCCCTGCCACCTGCCCTGAAGCTGAGCCAAGAGGCTCCTGCTTCCAGCACTCAGAGCGCAGTAACAGAACAAGCCCATCCAAGCAATGGAACCAAAGGGTTCCATAATCTCCATGGAGGGAAGGGGACACAATGGGCAGCTTTGGCCAGCAATGTCAGAGGCCAGCTCAGATCAGCAACTGTGACAGCAACCAAAACTGCATGAAACCCCTGCCCAGAAGGTCTCACACCACAACTGCTCTGCCTCCATCCTACAAGGGGTTGTCCATGCCATCCATGGCAGTCGAGGGGGAGACCCCCATCACACACGCAACTGTGCTTCAGCCTTTAAATGAAGCCTTTGTGCTGAGACTCCCTCCAGCTGAGACAAGCTAAAGCTATCAAAACCAAACTTCAGACCCTTCACTTTAGTCACTCATAGGACATCCTGACCAGAGCTCCCTGCCAGCATGGCCAGAGGCCTCTGGGCAGGTCTGCTCCATGGTTGCAATCACAGATAGTTGTGCATTTCCATGGTCATGTTGCTGGACTTCCAAAATAATTTCATGCAGCCAGTGCTCATCTATTTTCCACAGTATTTTGAAACTGCCTGGCATCAGAATTCTTACTATTTATAGTTTTACGTGCAACTTAATATTTACTTCAACCTCCAATAGCGGTGCTTAGTGTAAATGTCAGCAGATTATGTACTATGGCAAATTAATTAGTTATGTAATTATTCTCTTTTTAGGGAGGAGAGACTGTTAATACTTGTTGGATTACTTCAGCATTATGAACCCTTTGAAGTTCTTCAGCATTTTTGAATCTTTAGTTCAGGACATGCAACTTTAAAGCAACAGTGCAAATAATATCCCAGAGCTCAGGCATAAAAAGAATTATTTTGTTTAACTCAGGTATTAACAATACCTTGCTCAAATGAACATTTCAGTTGTGCTAAATTACAATGAAATTCCAGTTGAAGCATGTAAGATGGGAACATTTAATGAATTTATTGATGAATGTTATTATGGTGACTATCTGCTGTGTTAATAATGACAGGATTGAAATAAAGTATCACCAGCTGTTACCAACCAGCTAAACAACAGTAATTTTTCCCCTTGTGCCCTAAAATAAATTTTAAAAAGAGAAGGATGAATACTGAAAGTTAGAAATCCACATTGGTTTGGATTTTAACTCCCTTTGGTGTTTTAGGAGTATAGTTACCTTTATTTATTTGAACAGGACAAACGCATATGCAAACTAATGATTGCTAGAAAACACGTAGCTTATAAAAGGATGCAATTCCCTTGGAATATGACAAACTGCATTCTCACAGCCAGCACCACAATTAAGAAAAATTATTAAAAACTAGTAACAAAACCTGGGTGCTTGCTAAGTTGTCACACACAGAAGGCATTTTAAGGTACAGAGTTCTGGGGTTTTATATTTGACAACAGGGAGACCTCACTGACAATTTTGTCACTGTTGGAGGCCCTGCTAAGTGGCCATATGTGCCGAGCAATAGTAGAGGCATGTTCTCTGGGATGGGACAAGATGGGACTGACTCTATGTTTTTATTTTGTACAGTGTATACTTCACTTGTAGAGCTCACAAGTAAATAATATGTGTTTCTTTGTTGTCATCACTTAGCATCTATTTGTAGATGCAGATTTTTCTTTCCAGTGTAATTTTACTTTGTCCCTTTCCAGTTGAGAAACAAAGGATTTGTGTTTTTGTTACCAGACTGCCAGCCCATCCTACTTGTAAAAATGCCTCAAGATCAAGAAGGATGGGAAGCTGTCAGGAAACAGCCCAAAACCTCTTCTACTACAAAGCAAGGCTGAGCTGGAGAAAACACGTCTAAAGGAGCTGTCCCCAGTGGGGATGGTTGGGGCAGGCCTAAGGCCCAGCCCAGAAGAGCATGCAGGCAGGAAATCAGGGAAACAGATGGAGCCGTGAGACAGTGAGAGGGCAGGGTGTAAATCTGGTGAGCTAAGCAAACGGGCACCATTGTTCCCAAACCCGAGAAGCTCTTCAACCGGAAAGATTACTGATTGAAATTTGCGTCCAAGCTCTTTGGTGTCCTGAAATCACTGTACTCAGGGGTCCCATTGAGGGACCTGGAAGCACAGCTTCCCTTCTTAGAATTAATGGAGTCAGGAGGGTATTTTTGCCATTAGATTTATCTGCCTGCCAAAAATACACTTAGCACATACAAAACACCCTACAGGAGCTCCCAGCTGGGGAGAGACACATCTCCCTGGTGGATCCCCTGCCTGCAGCTTCCCAGGTTTCCTTGAGCGAACATCCAGCTCAGAAGCAGACTCTGCTCCCATTTAAGGCCTTGTTTGATTTGAATTCAATTCTTCTGCAGACACAGAAGGAACATGAAGAGTATCTTCCAGCTGAGGACCTACAGGATGACACAATTTCCATACCAGAGCTGTAAGTTCACTGCTTGTTGGTTCTGCTTGTTCAGAGTCATCATTGCGCAGAGTTGCATCGGCATCAAGGCAGCTCTAGTAGGAAGGAAAAAATAATTGGCACTGTCCAGTTGCATTCTGGTTTGCATATATTCAGCAAAATAGCTGCCTAGTACTGGGAATAATTAGTGAATTTAAATCACTATTTCAATTATCATTACTTCATTGATACTCTTTGTTAACTTCAAGGCATCGTGAGGGTCAGGCAGAGTGTAGCACTGTTCAGGAAAATGAACAAACCACAGGCAGCTCTGTTAAGCCAATTTTTCATCCCAAGGCTATTAAAGACTTCAGAGAAGTGGCATCCCCATTACTGAGATGAGAAATGGGATCATCAGCTGATCTGGATGATGTGATTGGACATGGTCTCTTCTTCTCATAGCAAGTCTGCATTTAGCTATAAAAAGTGAATCTTAAGAGATCTGCAAATTAACAATAAAAGCTTTAGAGTCTATAATAACACTGTAAGTATTTGGACTAAGTTTATAATGCAAAAAAAAAAAAAAAAAGGCCAAGTTTATCATTCTAAGACCAAATTATATATTCTACATCCTGGATTTTTAAATATACCTGAATAGGTTTGAGTAGTCCTGCCAATGACTACACAAGTGTTAAAGTACAGGCTCTTCTGGTGTCTCTGAGTTATATGGTTCTGACGCAATTTAAATTGAGATTTGCAAAAACCATGTAACATATGTATTCAGCAGGAAGGAAGCACATAGCTCATACTCCTAGCAGAAGAGAGAAAGGATATCAGCCCATTTTAAATATAATATTTAGCAAATTGGTTGCCATGAAAGCAAAAATTGCAAAGAACCACTTTGCAACAGCTACATACATTTTCAGTCCCTTCAAGACTTACAGAATCATTCCTCTTGATTGTATGGACAGTAATTGACATCCTAAGACCAGAGGAATGTAAAAACCTCTATCATTTTGACCATTTCATCAAGCATGTATTTACATTTAAGTTACCATCTATTTGATCTCCTCCTAAATGAGTGTCGGCTAATCAATCTGAACATAATTTAGAAAGTTCTTCAGTATCATCTCAAAAACTAAAATCTCTCTACACATTTAATTATTTTAGAAGCCATGTGTATTGGCCTGAAGTAAATAGAAGAATTGCTATATGAATAAAATAGAAAATTTTAATTCTAGCCATAGAAATAACTGGGTCCTAAGTGAACTCCTGCAATTATATGGTTCACCCATGGCAGATGGTATTGTCACAAAGAATTATGAGTTTCGTAGTTTGAACTCTCCTGCAAATCACTCTAGGATGGAGCATAATTAGACTTCCAGCCTGCACAGGTGCCTTTACCCTCAGCTCCCACTTACAAACATGGAGATTAGAGCTGGGAACTCAGGACAGGTTCAGCTGAAAGCTACTATCTCTAAGCTCATCAAAGTCATGCCATCAGGGTGCCTCACAGAAAACCAGTTTGCAAAGGATCTCTTGGAGTAAGCTCAGGAGGTTCATGCCCATTTCTTGCAGCTACAACCACGCTGCACCAGCAGCACCTACGTACTTCCAGGGCATCAGCTCAGCCAGGTCCCAAACCTCCCCAGGGACACAAACTCCCCTACTTCATTTGGTAGGCTGTGCAGAAAGTCTACATGGGAAAAAAAAATGTTTGTGATGTCTAAACCTATTAGTGTTCACACATTTCAGATGAGATTGCTTTAAATTCACTGGAATGAGCACTCAAGCAGAGTAAGTTTTGGAAAATTGATGACCAGCCCAAGATGAAAGATGGTTTAAATACATCCTCATAAGCAGGCCTGTGCTAAAAATGGGTTAAAAGGCCCTCTCTTATGATGATGCTTTTCAGCAGGAACAGTGAGCAAGAGGTTCTTGTTGAAAGGTCACTTGTACTATCTCTTCTGTACCTTGTGACAGAGCCCCTGATAAAGAAATCTTGCAAACCATTGATTAAGATTTATTCTGGGCTTGTTTTTTTTTACTTTCCTCTAAGGTGTTCAACTTCTGAACATTTTCTTCCTATATTCCTCCTATATAATGCAAATATCAAGCTACTTAATAAAATATTTCAGATCTGCATGCCTTACTTTGAATGAAAGTGCTGCTTAGGAAGAAAGGGGAACAGATGCTGAAGATAAAAAATCTCAATCACTCCAAGCTGAAGTCTGGCAGTTGTCATCGATATAGATCTCATGACGCTGCTCCCAAAAATGGAGAATACACATGTTAGCCAAAATTTTTCTGTACGTAACAGTGGTGTTATTCTTGCAGCAGTTTTGACTTAGTGTGATATTTGGTACTTTCTGACAAAGATTGTTACGTAGGATGCTGTGAGCTTTCAATCTGTTGATGCATTACTTTCTGGAAGTGGGTGTATTTTAGTGGTAAGTGTAAGGGATAGACAAACAGAGGGAGAAATCTGAATAAATCCATCTCGTAATTGGGCACTGCTGCATGCCCAGTGGAGAGTCTTTTTGTACCCCTGAATCACAGGCATGCTCTTCCCACAAAATGTGGCACGTTGTTTAAATGTGTTTAAATATTGTTAAAATGTGGCATTGTTGTTTAACCCCAGCCAGCAGCTAAGCCTCACACTGCCACTTGTTCACACTCCCACCAGCGGGATCAGAGAGAGGATCAGAAGAGTAAAAGTAGAAAAAATCTTGTGGGTTGAGGTAAAGACAGTTTAATAGGTAAAGCAAAAGCCTCGCACACAAGCAAAGAAAAACAAGGAATTAATTTACGTCTTCCCACAGGCAGGCAGGTGTTCAACCACCTCCAGGGAAGCAGAGCTCCATCACACATAACGGTGACTTGGGAAGACAAACACCATCACTCCCAATATCTCTCTTCCCTTCCTTCTTCCCTCGTCTCTATATCCTGAGCATGATGCCGTATGGTCTGGAACATCCCTTTGGTCAGCTGGGGTCAGCTGTTCTGGCTGTGCCCCCTCCCAGCTCCTTGTGCACCCCCAGCTGCTCACTGGTGGGATGGGGTGAGGAGCAGAAAAGGCCTTGGCTCTGTGTAAGCCCTGCTCAGCAATCACAAAAACATCTCTGTGTTATCAACACTGTTTCCAGCACAAATCTAAAACACAGCCCCATACCAGCTACTGTGAAGAAAATTAACTCTACCTCAGCCAAAACCAGCTGGATCTCTTTATAACTGTCCTGGAATAAAATGTGCAGTCCTTGTTCGACAACACACTTGGGGACACAAGCAGTTAATCACCAAACATCCACAAGGAAGCAAAATCCAGGTATTATCAGGCTTTGAAAGTTGTGTTGCTGAGCCAAATTAACAATCTGAGTTGGGCAGCACATAAACGTGCTCCTGCTTTGGAGCGCTGTGATCAGAGCTGCAGGTCGCTGCAGTGCTCAGGGACGTTGGCTCGTGTGGGGGCTTGCAGGATCATGTAATGGGATTTTCATAGCTCTCTTGAAATAACCCAGAGGTAATAGCCACCAGACAAAAAGGAATAGAGAATGAATGTTGTTTGGGAAAGTAAATTAATGTCTTATTGATTTCCTAGGGCACACTGCACACTTCCTACAGAAGTCTACATTACTGGCTTTCTGGAAGCTAACAGGAACAATTCAACAGGAATGGAAGCTTTTTCCCAAACTAATTCCAAAAGGCAAGATCTCCCAGAGATAGCACAATATGCTTATCTTTGAAGCCCAAAAACTAGAGAAGAGTCGGACCAGCTTTATTTTGGGTTTGGGGGAAAGTATGAGGAATTAGGGGGAAAAGCAGTACCTAACTTCTCAAGGTGCGGTCAGCTTCCTGCAACACCACAGCCCAAGCAGTTGAGGCCAAGTGAAGTGTCAGTTGTCCTTCCACAGACACAAAGAAGAAGAGAGAGGATTCTCCATCAGGTGTTTCATTCTAAGAATTCAAAGCACATTTTTCTGGATGCAGTGAAAACATTCTCCAGATGCATCTGTACCATTCGTTTGTACTTAAATGCACTTAATCTCTCTAAAAATGCCCATCCACAGTGAAATGTAAACCATGGATTTCTCCTGACTGCAGAGGCTGAAAAAACCCCAGCATTTAGAATCCCAGAATCATAGAATCAAAAAATCACAAAATATGCTGAGTTGGAAGGGACCCATCAGGATCATTGAGTCCAACTCCTGGCCCCACACAGGACTCCTCAAGAGTCACCCCATGTGCCTGAGAGCATTGTCCAAACACTTCTTGAGCTCTGTCAGGCTTGGTGCTGTGACCACTTCCCTGGGGAGCCTGTTCCAGTGCCCAGACACCCCCTGGTGAAGAACCTTTTCCTGATATCTAATCCAATCCTCCCCCAGCTCAGCTTCGTGCCCTTTCCTCAAGCTCTGTCACTGGTCATGAGAGTGAAGATATTGGTTCTTGAGGATACAAATCCTCATCTTTAATTTCTATTGTAGGCACATTTTTCTGGAGTTAAATACAAACTTTTGGGAGAAGTTTGTAGGAGAATGGCTAAGGAGCAGGTTGGAGTCATGGCCACTAATGGAGTGATCAGCACCTTGTTGTTGGGAGCTGCCTGAGCCTTGCCTGGAGAGGGCTGGAAAAGTCCAGCTGTCAAACCCCACATCAGCCTCTCAGGCTTTGGACTCCTGCCTTCTTTTTACACTACCTGTATGTCAACCATCCAGCTGTCAGCTCTCATTTTCCTATTGCAAGTCGTGGGGCATTTCATATTCACAGCTATTTCATTCGTATCTGCTAGGAGCAGACAGTGAGACTTAACTCCTGAAGCCTCTCAATTAAATTTTATTAAAAAAAAAAAAAAAGGAAGGTGTTGGTCTCCTGTGGTCACAAAGAAAAGACAGAAAGTATGGTATTTTCAAGCTCAAAATCCAGAAAGAGAAAAGAAATTCAGGACTGTAGCCTATTGCAAAATACCATCACTTAAATGTTCTGATTCGTGCATTTTGAATGTCTAGGGCTGGAAACACTATAGTGTAAATACAGACTTTTAGCTCACAAGCTGTACATCTAAAAGGAAATCAACTTAATCAGCTTAAGGAATACTTAATATGTTTCTTTAAAAAATGTGGAAAGAGTGTCTCAGTTCATATTTTGCTGTCAGACCAACTCTGACATAAACAACAAGGAGGATATTCTGAATTCAACTTTCACTTCTTTACTCATTATGCTCATGTCTCATAACTTCTTACCAATAATTAAAATGCCAAATACTGTATTTATTTCTTAATACCACTGGCTTATTGATTTTGAGGCTGAAGTAGAACTCCCACGAATGTCAGTAAGACAAGCAAAAACCAAAATGGTTTTACAACTGGGCTCAAGTGTTTGAATTCCCCCTTTTCTTTTTTTTTTTTTTTTTTTTTTTTTTTAAAGAGGGCTGCAATCTGTCCTGAGAAAGATTTTATCCACTTCAGACACAAAAAGCCCTTACCTCTTTATCCCAAAAAAGAGACATTTTTTTTCTGTAATACAATTTCCCCAAGCATTGAAATAAATTTGTATTTAATCTGAAGATTTCAGAGTCAATATGCTTACAAAATCAGATTTCTAATAACATTTCAAAGGACTTTACTTTGGTAAAGCTCTCTTCAGAGCTCGTGAGCTTCAGAATGCACAAACATCCTGCACTTTATTTGCATCCTCAGCACTATAAAACAGAGTTCTGCAGCTTAGCAATAACAGTAATGAAAACAAGCCTGTCTCTTGGTAGTGCTTCCAAGACCCTTGATAATCTGTATATCTTTTGCATCACCGCTGAGTCCTGAGCTGACACTCTGCAAGATCACAGCAGCTTCCTGAAAATCTCCTTCTAGTAGAGTATGCAAGTTTGATGCATGGATATAATTGAACTTCCTTTTCCCCATGTGCATGTTTTGCCCTTGTCAACACTGAATATCATCTGCCTTTCTTGACATGTTACTGTGAAGTCTAGAGATCTCATTGTGGCTCTTCACGATCAATTCTTTTAGAATATTCTGGATAGTTTTGTACCTTTTGTGAACATTTTCACTGTTATTCTCTCTGTTTTCTTGTAAATATGAGTATACTGAGATCCTAGTGATGTTCCACACATTAGTAGCCTTCACTGTTTAAACTGGTTGTGTACATAATCTCTGCATCCCAATTCTCACAAATTCCTTAAAAATAAAGTACTGAAGTTGTGTTGCTCTCTTTGGTCTGCCTGTCAATTTCCCAAATCCATGGTAACTGGTATATTGGGTTTCCATGGCAAGGTTTTGGTGGGGGCAGAGCCACAGGGATGGCTTCTGTGAAAAGCTGCCAGAAGCTTTCCCGATGTCCAATGGAGCCAAGGCCAGCTGGCTCCAGGACAGATCTGCTGCCAGCCAAGCTTGAGCCCACCAGCAACTGTGCTGGCACCACTGGGGAACAGATTGAAGGTGAGGAAAAAGCTGTTGCACAGAAGCAGTTGCAGCAAGAGAGGAGAGGAGGAGTGAGAACACGTGAGAGGAACAGCTCTGCAGACACCAAGGTCAGCGCAGAAGGAGGGGCAGGAGCTGCTCCAGGCACCAGAGCTGGGATTCCCTGCAGCCCTGCGTGCAGCCCATGGGGAAGCAGCTGTGCCCCTGCAGCCCATGGAGGACCACAGTGGAGCAGAGATCTTCCTGCAGCTCATGAAAGGTTCCACACTGGAGCAGCTGGATGCCTGAGAGAAGGCCATGACCTTGTGGGAAGCCCACTCTGGAGCAGGCTCCTGGCAGGACCTGTGGCCCCATGAAGAGAGCAGTCCACTCTGAAACAGTTTTGCTCATGGGAATTGTCACCCCATGGGAAGGACTCATGCTGCAGGAATTGGTGGGGGACTGTCTCCTTTGGGACAGACCCCGTATTGTAGCAGAGGAAGAGTATGAGTCCTCCTCCTTAAGGAGTGGCAGAGACAACGTGGGATGAATTCGGTCTGTAACCTCTATTCCCCATCCCCCTGCAACACTGGGGGAGAGACTGTAGAGGCTTTGTAAGAAAAATTAAGCCTGTGAAGAAGGGGTCAAGGTGTTTTAAGATTTGGTTTTATTTCTCAGTTTCCTAGTCTGATTTCATTGGTAATAAATTAAATTAATTTCCCCATGTTGAGTGTTTTGCCCATTTCAGTGGTTGGTGAGTGATTTCTCCCTATCCTTATCTTGACATTTTCATTTTGTTTCCCCTGCCCAGCTGAGGAGGGGAGTGAAAGAGTGGCTGTGGTGGGCACATCTGTCCAGCCATGGTCAACCCACTACAACTGGTAAAATTTTGAAACTGAGAAGAGCATAAGGCCAGGAAGTAGATGGGGGCATTGCTCAAAATTTCAGGATTTTTCCAGTTCACAAAAAAATACTTTTGTAATCTGTCTCATTTATGTGCATGAACTAGCAGATGCTTCTGTTTAGATATTATCACCAGTATACAGAATTTGCAGAGAGACATGAGACAGCTCTCTCTGTATTTATGGCAAGACTTAAAGAAAAAAATGTTGGAATTTCCTTTACCGCAGGGCTCATAACATTAACAAGCCCAAGATCTCACTGAGCATATGTGGGTTTTTTAACTTGCTGTCCACAGAGAGCTCAAAGACTGTTGCCAAGCGGTCTGAAAGGTTTATTTTCAGTAGTGTTTACTCTATGGAGCCTGAAGTCAACACTGGGAAATTTCAAGGGGATATAAACCTAAATACTATAGACCTGTGTGCGGGCCCTTGTACAGAATAAATCAGAAGGCAGATAGAATAAAGGCCTAGGGTTTCTATTCACCCTTGGGAATAATCAGAGGTAGCACTGAGCAGATAAGCTTATGTAGATAAGGAGAAACCTGTGGACTTCGTTTCGCTGAAGACTCAGCTCTGGTGTTGCACTGCTCGAGCTGTCAGAAGCAGCACCAGAGACAAGTAAACCCATGTGAGGGACAGAGATCTGCAGTAACTGGCAGAAGCTCAGAAGGTCAGTGACAGAACTGAGAGGAGACATCACTCTTCCAATCTCCCTCTCATTGCTTTCCCAGTCCTTCATTTCCTGGTTTTTCCTGCAGACTGGGAGTCTTGTTTTTCAAGGCAGCACATAGGAACCCAGCACACAGGAACCCAGGAGGCATCACCTCTGCTTTTTTTTTTCCCTTTTCTTTTCTTTTCTGGAGTAAGACAGCTTTTCTTTGCCAACTGTTCTTTACAACCCATGAAAAATATAACGTGACGTGTAAGATGCAAAGGATTTGTAAAGTTACATTATGAGAAAGTACACTTCGTTTATGCTGTGTCGGTTGGAATTGGAGTGTCGTCCTTCTCTTGAGCTGTGAAAGCAAGAAAACCCAACCCCTAATTACTACATGCTGCCTCCGCTGCAAGAAATACCACGTGTTTACAAAAAAATAATTGGTGGTTTTGTCATTCATGTAACTTAAGACTTCATCCAGTCGATGAATCAATTGTTCAATTAAGTTGTCTCTTGACTTCCCAAGCTTGTCAGTTGAGCAAAGACATGCTTGGCTTCTCCCCTGTTCACAGTAGGGGCTTACACATATTTTTGTTTCAGTATCAGGACATTTCTAATGCCTGGAGATACATGTTGTAGGAAGAAGGCTATGCTTTGCAGTTCACTTACTCTGGTGGAATTTGATTCCATCATATGAATCAGAGAACTGGAAATCATTGATGAAATGAGTATATTAAATTAGCATTCTAATAAGCACATTTCTGTGTGAAAAAAAAAAAGCCAATGCTCTCTAGTTAGGCTTAGAATATAGGGGAAAATGTGTTTCTGAGAATTTAACACTATAAATTTGAGAAAAACCCCTAGATTTAAACAAAGACTCTTTAGAAGAGGAGAAAAATTGTCCTTTCAGTCACTTCTGAATGTTAACACTATTTTAACAAAGTAAACACTGTAATTTAAGAGTTATTAGAAGGTTTGGCTCATGGCCCACTAGTCACAACAAGCCAGCCATGAGCCTGACCTGTGAGACGTGGGACAGGCACAGAGGAGGCAGGAAAGCTGTGACCAGGGAACGCGAGGCCGGAGCAGGTTCCAGGCACCGCTGCGTGCAAGAGTCCCACCCCTCCCCTCCGGCCCTGGCAGGACAAGTGCTCGGCATCCGTGTCCACCAGGCCACCTGACCTCCTCCAAAGAGCTGGGTGACCGGTGGGTCCCCAAAATGTGATGCCCCTCGTTCACACGGGCTGACACCGAACTGAGTAGGGGCACAGAGAACACCTCGGGGGTCAAGACCCTTCTCTCTTTCACCCCATTCTCTCAGCAGAGGATCAAACAGCCGTTTGTCTCTATGGCAGGATATTTCCACAAGAAGAGCTAACTGATGAGGACGAGAAGGAAGAGCTCAGCTGGTGTATATGTGCCTACCAGCCCAGGATCTGCCTTGGAGCATCTTGTCCTAATATTTTCTATCCGTCAGGAAAGGGGAGCTTTTTGTACTCGTCACTTCCCAGCATGAGAAAAGTAATATTTAAAGCAGTGCTGGTGTGCTGCTGGGCACTGGAGATGCCAGGAGCAGGAGGAGCTCTCCTCAGGGCAGTACAGCTTGGATGGAGTCCTGCTTACCCTACTGCCAGAGTGGCAGAGACTCTTAACTATTTTTTGGAATTGCTGTTTGGAAAAAATTGAAGGGAGATCCTAAACAATTTCATAAGGGTACAAGGTACAACAGAAGCCAGTGCCTTATATAGAATAAACAAAGCACTGCCCATTTTCTGTCCTCCTTCTGCATGCATGGATCACACTCCACGCAAATTAGAAATAAAGGGAGAACAAAGAATATATTCAATATCAAGTTTTGTGCATCAAAGTAACTCTATTTTAAGTTTTTTCCAAATATCAAAAGATGCCCATATGGCACAAAACCAACCTAAAAATGGTACAGAAAAATGAGAATCATATTCACTGCAGCAAAATAATGGTAGCAGTTGAGAAACTAACAGATGTCTATGGCTCAGAATTTTGAAATTTGTTGCTCTGTCACAGTGACATTTATAGTATGGTAACAATAATTCTAGAATTTTATCAACTTGAATGACTTTTATTTTAGCATTTTTAATGTATACAATCTTACCAAAACAGTTTTGATACATACCTGCTAAATGCTTTTTTTAACAAATACCAAATTATGTAACTTTTAAAAAGCACCAAAAAATCCCAGTATATGTGATTTAAAAACACATGGTGAAACTTTTCTAGAAAGAAAATATAGGAAGCCAGTGATTCATCACAGAGCTGATGAGTCTGCCGTAACAGCAGTACCATGGCAGTGTTGCCAGATCTTCTCTTTATCTGAAGCTCTAAATTTTGGGCTCTCTCTTGTTTTTTCTCCTAAGACACCAACTTTTCCTCTGCCAATTTCAGATACACGTTTCTGAATACCACTGCTTGTCTCTGCAGCCATTTTCCAAATAAAGATTTTAAAAACACTTACATAAAATAGATATTGCCATTCTTGTGTTTTCAGCACTGAGCTAATCAGCTATATACCTTTCTCTAGACCAAACGTTTTAATCTACAATCTTTTATTGTCAATTATTTGTGAAGTCCTGCTTTCAATTTGTTCACTAATACAGTAAGTTATTTTAAAACAAAGCCAAGAATTAGCTAGACCTGTTCAGTAATTGTAACTGATGAATGATTTTTCTAAGATGTCTAAAGAAGTCACCTTTTACATATACAAATCATTCTAACTTAGGCCATTCCATCTGTACATTTGTCTCCTAGACTAGCCATCCTCTAATCACATATTATTATTCCATTATTCTGTCACTTCAGGCTTTACAAATCACCAACTCAGCTTCTCTTGCAGAGATGAAGGCCTATAGGGTTTGGGGTTGCTCACTTCATGCAAAACAACAGAGACTTCTGAACAGCAAAGGTAGTCAGAACATGACAAAGGATGTAAATCATCATTATGCACTGAACTTACATTTTGCTATATCCATGCAGATCTGTTTCCAAAGGCACTGATTACCTCCCTCTTCCACCAGTTTTACCAACACTTGTGAAAAAGGTTTTTTTAAAACTAGACTATTTTTGAAGGAATTGTGGATATGAAGAGATGCTGGTTTGATTTATTGGAGACTTGATGTTGGTTTTATGTAACATTTTCCAAACAGCCGCCATTTTGGCTGCAGATTTAATTTATATTGGCTTCTTATTTGCATTCAAATAAATGTATTTAGATGACTAAACTCAAGCTCCTCGATTTAAGAGCCATTTCAGCCGTTTCAGCATGGCCTGAACTCCCAGACCCCTTCATTCACAGGTGTATTCTTGAGCAGAAGTAATGGCAAATGCAGAAGCAGCAGCAACCCAAGTTCCCTGGAAGAAGACCATCAAAAGGATTTCATATCTCACTCTTCTCCAATGCTCCTTCTCACCGGCTGCTCCCAATTTCTGCCAAGCCCCAGGCAGTGTCAAACACCCCAGCTACAGCCAGGACATCACATTTTCCATCTAACCACTAAATCTGACCGGGCAATTACCTGCTGTACCACTTACCTTTCCCCATCCACCTGCTTTCTGCACAATGGGAAAGTGTTGGAACCACAATTCCCCTTTTGCCACAAGGACTTGATGTCCATCATGCTGGGACTTTAATTGGTGGTGGGTTTCCTACAAGGGCTTCATAAAAGTTTTCTCTAGGTACTTGCATGTTTGTTACCAATTTGTTATAGAAACACAACAGAGACCTTTCAGTACCCTATGGTTTTCCCACTCTGATGAAAAAACCCATGCTGTGTACCATGTTTTTATTAGCTGTTCTTATCCGTAATTATTCCCACAAAGTTTTATTAAAAGGAGCATGAAACATTCTCGGCCACTTCCTCCTCTTCTTCCTAAAGCTCACACATCTTTTTTTTTCTCTCTAAGTTATGCTGGCAGGCTCATGAAAGGTCAGCTTTGCACTGCCATCAAAGCATCCTGATGCAGAAGGGAACCTGAGGTCACTCCCGCCTTCAAGAAGAGCCGCCGGCTCCTTGACCGCTCGCAGCAGGAATGGCATCACCCACAGTGACACATTATTGTTATTGTCATCCTCTTACCACCATCATTTGCAGATTAAACTGTGAGCCTGGCCAGGGCTCTGGGTGTGTAAAACCTGGCTACTTTATTGCTCGTGCTCAAGTCCGGCTGATCCTGCTTCCCACCACCTCGACACCACCGCCAGTTATGTGGGTTCTCGTGGTGCCAGAGCAAGGATCCCCCTCCTTGGGACAGCGTGATCACATCTGACATATGACAGCCCGAGAGGGAGGAGGGGGCAGGGAAGAAAGCAAAGGGAAAGCTCTGTCTTCTCTTCCCAGCTGGCAATCTCAGGCATTCAAAACAAAGCAGGACAAAGGGCCTGAAAACTGTGGGCAACCTCTGATGAAGAGGTTGTTACTTCAGAAGAAGGTAATACAGTTGGTAATGGTCTGTTTGTGGCATTATAGGTTCTTTTTGGGAAACAGTATAAAGAGAGAGAAAAAATGTGTCAGAAGGCCAGTCAGAGGAAAAGCTAGGGAAATACAGCAGCTGGTGATAAATAAATAACCACCTTAAAAAATACAACACATGCAACAAGAGGGAAGTTTCCCCTATTTCAGCCCCTGCTAGCAAGCAGTGTCCCTTAAAGCTCCCTGTATGTCCTAATACAAATCTCTTCTGCCTGCACATTCGTTATTTAACTGCCTGAAATTCAAAAAGAAAATAGAAAAAAAAAAAAAAGTGGAAAACATTGTTTTCAACCCTGATTTATGCCTTTGAAATATGCAGGAACTCTACCACAGAATTTTTCCACGCTCATTAATGCCAGCACACATTTGCTCTTCCAGGGAGGGAATACTCAGAGCTCCTCCTGACCCAGGCTGCTTTCCACAGGCTCCCGTGAAACAACAGGAGGCGAAGGGCCCCCGGGCGCTGCCATCCCCTTGCAAGGGCTATCAGTTTGCATTAGTCACAACAAACCTCCTCCCCTCACCCAGCTTTCTCAGGGTCCTTTGCTTGGGAACAGTTGCTGGGCTGAGGCTGCTCTGCTCTTATCTTTGTAGGTTGCCAACAAAGGAAATTACAGGTGACTGACAGGCAGTACCACACTCTGTAGGGCTTGGGGCTTTTTTTGTAAGAGATTGTTTGTCCTCTGAAACAGCAGCCATCAAGCTTTAACCCACAAATCCCAGACACATGGAGGGCAATTTCTAAATCTGAAAGGCAGGCATAAAAGCTTCATTACGAGAAGTGGCGTTGTTTTCTAATTTCCTGACCTTGAAAACTATTTCTTAAGAGTCTGCAGGGAGTACAGCTTAAAACTTTGTGTCTGATGCTTTCAAACTGACATTTTAAAAAACTGTGGGTGTTGGGTTGGGGTTTTTTTGGCATAAAAAAAGAGAAGGGGAAAGAGTAGTAGGGAAAAGATCCATACATATTTTCTAAGAGGTGCCTCTTCCAAAAGTAAATTTTGCTGCTTATATGTTTAAAAGCACTCATTTGGACCATTTTGAGATCTTCCCAGAGCAGAGAGCTTCTAGAGCTGGTTCCTGAGCACATCATCTTTGCCCACTTTCTCAGGCCTGTGCTTCCTATTTAGTTTATTTCAAAGCCTGTCATTTTCAAGAGCAAAATTCTTTTGCTGGGGTGGATGCAGTCACACTGAAAGGGTTGGTCATATGTCAGCACATATTAGTTAACACCCATTCCTGTAGATTCTAACGTAGACCAGATAGTAACATTTGTTATTGATTGTATTTAAATTTAAGATAAAGAAAACTCTGCTATGTTATAAATCAGGATTTATTATATCACTTTTCTTGCCAGTAAAACCCAAACATATTCCTAACAGTAGTTTCAGAAAAAGTACAGTGACAAGAAAGACAAAATGTGAGATTTGTTTGAGGTGTGATTTTTTTTGTTGCTTTTAACCAAAAAACGAGCTCTAGGAAGATGATATCTCCTTCTCCAAGACAGTAGTGGTGTTTCGGTCTATTCTGTGAGATGATCACGTTATCACCTCCAAAGTGTATATATTTGGGTATACGTGTCAAAGGAAACACCTTAAAATCCATATATACTGTATTCTTATATTAATTCGAAGCAATTACATTTTGACAGGTTTGCATCTTGCCATGGATAGAAGAAGCCTGGACAAGTAAGTTATTGATAGCCAGGAAAACACAAACAGCAGGAAAAAACACAACAGAGAGCCCACAAACAGCACTGGGCAAGGAGGAGCGGGGGGGCGGGAAAGAAGGGGTTAAACATGCCAGTTCATAGTAGTTTCTGTTGAGTGGAATCACAGAATGGTTTGGGTTGGAATGGACCTTAAAGTTCATCCAGTTCCAAGCCCCCTGCCATGGGCAGGGACACCTTCCACTGGACCAGGTTGCTCAGAGCCCCATCCAATGGGGCCTTGAACACTCCCAGGGATGGGGCATCCATAACTTTTCCAGGCAGTCTGTTCCAGTTGCTTCACCAACATCACAGTAAGAAATGTCCTCCTACTATCTAAGCTAAACCTGCCCTCTTTCAGTTTAATGCTCTTGTCCTTTGTCCTCTCACTACACTGCCGGATAAAAAGTACCTCCACAAATTTCCTGTAGGCCCTCTGTAAGTAATGGAAGGTTGCTGCAGGACTGCCCTGGAATATATATTTATAAAGTACATATTTTTATATGCATATAATTTATAAAGTATTTATTTACTTTAAAACGTACTTTATAAAATAACTATTTTATAAAGTAATTACCTTCACACAGCTAGCCAAGTCAGGAAAAGGCACTGAGGAAAAGGCAGAGAAAGAGGAGAAGGAAGCACATTATAAACCAGTCTAGGCTCCATTTCACAATATTTGCAGCTTCAAGCAAGTGAAGCCAACATACAGATAGCACAGGAGGACGAAATCTGATCAACAGAGCCATGGCAGCATCAAATCACTACTGACAGCTGTGATTAACACTTGTTCCTGTGCCTACCTGAGTGGTTATTTCGATTTGCAGCAGCAATGATCAAGCTGTTTTGATTTGCAAGATGCTTCTTTGTGCCCAGTGGTTTGGTTATGGTTTCCAGTGCACAGACTTAACCTTCCCACACCAGTCTCACTTCTGACAGTTGCCTTTGGCTGACCTCTTGGAGGGAGACCAGCCATGGACCACAGGCTGAGGCCTGGGTAAGTCTCCAGACTGGGAGAAGGGTAGGATAAGCATCTCTTAAAGAGTAGAAAAAACCACATTAATTCCCACATAATGTTGCTAAATTGCTCATTGCTACCATGCAAGGCATGTCTCCTGCATTGATTTTAGTGGAAGAAGGCCTAAATTCCTACAGCACTAACATTTGCAGCTAACTGTGATTTTACCCAGTAATCATATCTATTCCCAAAACTCCTTGTCTAAACAAAGGGACTGCCAGGACAGGAATGTGTCTGTTGGCCGTCTCTCTCCACACAGTTAATGAACCATTGCTGTCCATATGACTCATGGCGCAGAAGGATCACATGAGCTGGGATTAATATGATCTATTTTGCCCTATTTCCTACCTCTGTCATGTTACGTTATGCTTGCTGTATTACCTTTGTTTACATTTTAAGGATGATAAATTAAATTAATCAGGGCACTACGGTGACAACTCCCAAGGAAATACAGGCTGTTTTTATGCGAGTGGATGGTTTAACTGCTGGCTTAAATGTCATCCAAATCCTCCATTTTTTATTCACTGGATAGGGAGTGTAAGAATATGGTGTAAGGAAAATCACTGATATGGTCAGACCACAGCATGTGAAGTTGTTTGCCTCTTCCTTGTCCTCCTCCACCTGAAGCCACTCATTTTCCCATTGTCCAGGCTGGGTGGAAACTCCCCTCCCAGGAGGTGTAGAGCCCAGCACAGCCCAGTCCTGCCCCAGAGCTGCAGCTCCTGGTCAATAACAGGAACAATACAGTTGCCCTCACAGCCCATCAAGAAGCACAGTGCTATTTACTTGGTATAAAAATACCTTCTTTGGAATATTTGTAAGCAAACAAAGCAGCTGCCTGCAGAGGGATAGCCAGGAGACCTTGAGACACTCATCCAGCACTTGCAGCAGGAGCTTTGTGCCTCCTGTGCTCTGGGGGCAGGGCGATGTCCAGCCTTGCTTTTGAAATCCCTCACCCAAACTCCCACATGCTCTGGGAGCTGTGGGATCATAATGCTGACAGTGGGGAAAACGGTGAGCTTGCACTGTGGAAGCTCATCTTACTGACACTTCATCCCCTCTGTAAAGCCAAGGGGGATGAATGTGCTGCACTCCTCATGAACACTCTCTTCCACCATCTCCTCCAGCTGCAGAGTTATTACCAGCCATTGTTTTCTGTTCCATTGCCATTACATTCTTTCTGTTCCAAGAAAACTGGACAAACTGGCCAAAACTGGGGGTTTTTCCATGCCTTGACCAAGTCTATGATTGTGGAAGTCTAGGACCTCACTGCATCATATTGCTCAGTTCTTCAGCGTGAAACTTTCTCTACCTGTAGCTCAGTAGCAATGATGGAAATGATCTACTGTCAGTCTTACAAGTTAATATAAAAGCAATTGCCTATCTTCCTTGCAAAGCCATTTCTCTGACTAAGATCCAGGCCTTTCACGTGTTTGTCAGGTCCATTTTTAATTCCTGTTAGCCACCTGAAAGATCTGGACCTTAGAGAAATGGCTTTGCATTAAAGCACCAGGTACCTAAACAGCTTATTTTCTAACCGTGAAAATTTTCACTCAGCTAAGCAGGACAAACTGCAACAAAGAGGACTTTGGTGTCTGAGTCTTTTGAGCACTTTCATAAACGTTCCCTTCAGTGCAGTGCCTGGTTCTGAGACCCCCTGTGACAGAGCCCATGCACCCAGCACCCATCTCCCCACAGCAAAGCCAGTCTCCAGGCATGTCAGAGCCCATGCAACACCCGGGGTACGGGGGATCCCCTATCCCAGCTTCACCACAGATCCTCGGAAAGGGGCTCTGGCAGCCTGCTAGCAGTCTGTCCTGCACTGCTTCTCTTTCATTCACAAAGCACTACCCACTGCAGCATGGCTTCTCCTAGACATTGGTAATAACTGGTTTTCAAAAACACGTACGTGCAAAATATGGAGAGATTGTGAAGGCAGTTTTACACTGGTTCTGTCTTCAACTGGCCAGATTGAATTTAACCTTAAGGAGAAGGAGACCCAAGTAATCAAGGTCTCCTACACAATGACCTCTTGTGTGACTGCCTGTGGCCCAGGTGAGTCTGTGGATGTGTAAGTGTGGAAGGTGTGGACAGGCTGAGATGTCAGTCCTGGGGTAACAGATGGCCTGCTCAGCTAGAGAGGGCATCTCAGTAAGACCATCGTTTATTTTAGAAAGGAAAATCAGTATTACACACAATTAAAGGACTACAGGAGGCAGCACCACAGAGAGTCATATCAAGTAGCAAAGCACTTGTTTAAGTATGGTGACCTCTCTAGCTAAGCCCATTTTGTCAGGGCTGGACAGTACACTTTCTATCCCATTGCAGCTCCCACACAACGAGCCCTGCCCTTGAGATATCCTATCCCCAAATCAATAACCACTGGCACCAGCTTGCTCTGGCTTCTCCAAAGCTGCTTTGCAGGAATCCATCCCTGATGCAGTAGCACATATTGCTGCCTTCATTACTTTCTCCCACCACATAAATCTGCACTGCCTTCATTACCTTCATCTGTGACCTGATATTGAGGGATGCATAAGAGGCCACCAAATTCCCTGGGCTAGGCATCAGCAAAGGGAGCAGGACATTCACCCTCTCAAGGTATCAGGCTCTCATGCATCTGATGGAGTCACAGAGAAAATGAAAGCATGAATTTGCTTTTCAGGAAGGTTTTTAAAAGCTCTCCTTTCTCTGTTGTGCATCAAAATCTTTTTTTCCTCTTTCTTTTCCCATCAGAGACAAACATCCCATCTCCTTTGAGTCACTTTTTTGCTGTTGCACTGATTGCCCACTTCTAGCTTATACTACTGATATTCCTCAAACAAACAGCATGCCAAGGCTTTCCTAATTCACTTGGAACTGGATTTAAGCCCTTGTTCTTCTATACACTGGAGATATTTTTCAAGCGAAAATCTAGCACTAAGTACCTTGATTCTATGATGCAACAGTTTGATAAACATTAACCTTAAAAATACTTATTTTTTCCCCAGGATCAAGACAATAATTTATGAGACTATTTTTAGTCTTTTAAAGTTATTTTTTTGACTTGGATATTTCCCTGCATGTTCAGATCTCTGTGGTTTTTTATCCTTATTGAAATAACATTTTCACTTTTAGATTTTTTCCAGTGCATAATGTTTTATTCATATATTTCTACTTTAGTATTTATACAAATACATTTATAGTATTATTCATGTTCTCATTTTATACTCAGCTTAATCCTTTCCATATATGCTTAAGTTCTTTGTTAACCTGAGATCAAAAAAGAGGAGCTTTCTATGCCTTGTCTGGATTATGAAGACTAAGAAAAACCTCTGCCTTAATTATTATATTTTTTCCACATCTTTGTGGGAATTTTGAGATATTTCAAAGATTTTGTTACCTGATTATAATTTTTAGGTGTGTTTTAAAAGATTCTTAACTATTATTGGAATTTTAGGAATTATAAGACCGACTCTGAAATAGCGAAGAGCATTGATAATTTAACTGCCACTTTAAATTGCTTCCAATATACAGAATCAAATTTAACAGTTGTAAATTTAAAAAACTCTTTCTAAAGTTAAAGATATAGTGGCATAACCTTTTCTTGTTCTGAAAATACATTGCCTTCTTTGTACAGCTAGAATTCACCCATAAACTTATTGCTGGAAGAATTTTAATATTGCTTCTGTCTTTTCTGTGGGATTTATTGCAGTTCATACACTGCAAGATGAGCATATATTCAGACAGTTGTATTTTGAATTATCTGCAGGCCAATTACTCTGTGGGCTTACATTCTCAGAGACTTAGGTCAAATTCTGCTTTATATGGGATTTACTCCTCTGGTTGAGCTGTTTTTCAGGTTTAATAATCCTATTAATAAAGGATTAAGAAACTAAGGATTAAAGGCACTAGGTGTGTTCAAAAAACAAACAAACAGAAAAATTCCTTAGAAATAAGAAAAATAAAATTATTTCAAAGACCAGAAAAGCTGATTTATTTCTCTAGAGTTGAAGGCAATCACTGACTCCATATGGTATCAAAATTTCTGAGACTTTTCAGTACTGGCTAAAAATACACCATGCAAATGCTCATTTGTACAATACTGATGGAAGGACAGATGGAAATTGCGGTCCCAGTGCTACCCTTCCCTCCGCAGGGTCTAGGAGAGGCTTACATTTCACTCCTGAGGCTTGCAGGATTTCATGCCAAAGGAGAAGGCATGGTATGCAGATGAGGAAGAGAGTTCTGTTCCAGAACACCCATCTCAGGATCATCCCCCCAAGCCTGGCAGAGGGCACAGAGACCTCTCGGGGCTCTCACCAGGCAGGGTGAGGGCTGGCACCTGAGCCTGTGACAGCAGCACACCCCAGCACTCGCTGCCCACCCACAGAACCTCTCCTTCTGCCCCCAGGAAGTGTCCACAGCTGGGCCCCAGGAGCAAGGTCTGGGACTGCAGAATGGCATGTTTTTTCCTTCAAGCCTGGGCACAGCCACCTTCTGAGCTTTGCACACCTGGATGTCAAGAGATTCCTCAAGCCAACCAAGGCCCCTCATGTTTCCTTCATTTCTACAGGGATGATTCCTTCTGACCTGACTGAGCTCTCAGGCTTTGGTTGTGTTATTCAAAACTTCAATATTTTCCACAGATGTTCCAAAACCAGTCACTGCATATTCCTGCATAAAATGAACTTCTGTTGAAGGTGTCTATATATGAGTTAATCACAACTAAAGGCATTGCTCCTCTTCCTGCTCACTAAATACAACAGTAGAAGGGATCTGTTTGGTCCCAGGATATCACAGACAGCCACATCAGCTGAGGGAACTCTATGCTAGCATTCATATTTCAATTCCTAAGCTGTTTGGAAGACTATTACAGAACCTGATTTCTCCAACATATAGGAGTGTGGAGAAAATACTGAAAAACAAAGTTCATCAAGAAGGAGGGCAAGCATTGGTTACAGTTCACCAGAAACAAACTGCACGCCTTAGGAGCAGGAACACTGAGGGAACTTGATGTACTGCCCTGAGAGAGACATGGAACAAAGGATGGAGTGGCACAGAGGTGTTGTGGTCATGCTCTGTTTAAAACAATGCAGCTAACAGGAACTGAGCAAAAGAAATAACCCAAATGGTGACTGAAATCTGAACTTTGCTCCATTGACTCAAAAACACATATTACTTTTCATATTCTGGCATATGCTAATTAAGTAAAACCTGTACATCCTTTACATGGATGACTAAAGTCATTCAAACTCCACCTAAACATGAAATCACATCAACTTTAATTTTACATTTTCCCCTCCCTTAAAAAAAACCCAATATAATTGTAGTTTTAATGGAAAGGGAGGTCAGAGAATTCCTCTTGTTATCCTGGGGTGGTTAACTATGGCTGCACCCATCTCCTCTCTCACAAGGACACCCATTGGGTATGACTCAAGCAGTCACCTCTACTGAATGCTTCCTTGGGAAATTCAGAAAGCAACCTTGTGGTTGTGATCATGCCTTTAGCACTATGGAGTCATTTTGCAATTTAATGCATTTTTTGCTGGCTGTATTACTCGTATGTTGTATATTCACACACGTGTCTGCAGACAGTGTCTTTATCACTGACAATCCAATAAAAACCTGCATTTCTCTTGTTCAACAAACTATTTTGCACCTGCCCATGAGAGGTATTGAACACGACCAGACTTCCAATCCAGCTGGGAGAGTTTATTTGCATGGCCAGACCTACAGTGTATGGCACTATTTGTGAATCTGTAATCATGGTAGTTCTCAGAATGTGGCTGGACTTCAGAGCCAGTTGGCTCTGCACTTCTGTTGCTTAGTGCTCAGAATCTAAGCCCAGCCACCCCCAGCCCCTCTGATATCTGAGGACCTGGAATGCAAGGGAGTTTATTTTCTGCCAAATCTTTCCCTTAATACAACAGAAAAATTTGCGTTACTTCTAACATGACAAGTAGCCATAGTTTCAAGCCTAGTCTTGGCACACTGATTTTTAAAATTTATTGTTTATTTAAAAAAAATTATGGAGCTATCTTTAAATCTTTGAATAATGCCAAATAAACCAAACACAACGTAAGAGTTTAACCCTTGTATCAGTAGCTGATGCAAAGGCATCCACTAGGCCCAGGCCCTGAATTAACAAACAAGCCTGAATATTTAAGTCTGGTACTATGGGAACTGTTTATACATAGGAAGAAAGACCTGTCATTAAGGAACTTTACTGAACTGTGTCACTTTGTAACGAAGGTGTTTTTCATTCATGGGTTAAGGACAACAAAAGAATGCTAGAAAATTTTGGTCCTATATAAAGCTAATAAGGAAATCTGTCACGTGACAAATGTTCATAGCTGTGAAGTTTCCCAGTTAGGTCCTTTATAACAGCAAATGTGGAGGTACCAAAGGACTGAAAAAGTCCAGTATACATCAAAAGTTTCATACGTGAGTTGTTGGAGATCCACAGTGTTTCAGTACTAAGAACTGTGTGCCGTGGAAGACATTGGAAGATGGTCAGTCTAATGGCAAAGCAATATTATTCCTTTGGTATTCAGCATAAGAATGATGTGTGCTATCACCCAGAGAGGAAGAAATCTAGATAACATGAAAACTGAAGATGTGCTAATGTTCCAACTCCCCAGATTTCTTGAAGTGTCTTGTCTGAGTGCCCGGGTACTCAGGGTACCCATCAACCTGCCTCATTACCTGAATCTGGGCGACATGGAGATACTGAAAACATCGCATAAATACTTGAACTTAGTTTTCGCACAGAACATTGGCACTGTTAAATCAACGATCTGACAAAGGGAGAGCAAGGGGACAGGAAAAGATAAAATACATTTCCTGCCTCAGAAGCGTCACTGTCTTTTGTTAATATCTTTAAAGGCACATTTGAGAGACCAAGCCAGGTGAACCTGTGGCCAGACTGGGAATAAAATACAGTGGCAACCAGTGATCCCACAGGAGGAGAAAGGGAAAGGGAGGAAGAAAAGCAACAGAACAATGTGTTCCTTCTGGCCCAGAAGCTGGGGTAAGAAGTCTGCTTTTCTTAATACAGCTTGTGTCAAAAAACATAGATTTAAATGAGAGGAAGTGTAATAAGAATCTTTCCTTTGATGCTGACTCAGGTGTGTCTGAGCCACTTCCAGCACCTTCAAAAATCTCCAGGTGCAAAGCTGCATTGTGCCTGTTCAATACCACAGCTAAAAACTCACTACAGAACCAACCAATGAGTCTCCCTTACTGGACAGATTATGAACTTCCACCAGAGGTGGAACAGAGGAGCAGAGATGTCACCTGAGAGATGACCAAAAGGGCTATAAAATGCAGTTTTCCCCATAACAGCAAGAATGTCTCTCACTTCCAAGGACATGAATCAGTATGCGCAGCCCAGATGGCACAATGTGGAGGGCTGCAATGCCTGAGAACAAATGAGAAAGGGAAGGAGGTATTTATCAGGAAGGAGGAAACCACAGCCTAGAAGATCCAAGGCTTGTTCTTGGTGAAAGAGCCGTCCAACTCCCTGGCTAATGAGAACAGTCTTTTCCACTTCCTGGGAAGGTGCAGTAATTTTGGATTCTTAACAGAGCAAAATAAAACCACACAGCCACAAAATATTGCAAACAGAAATGTCTCTTCTGCATCAGGGTTTACTGTTTTTTTACATTCCTACTAACTTAATTTCTGAGGGGAAAAAGAAAAAAGATGGAATCAAAGCAAAGCAAACTCTTCCTTTCCCAAAATAGGAGCTCCGTCTGATGATGCAATAGCTAATCTGCACATCTTATTACTGCTAACAGCAAAATTAATGAGCAGATATGATGTACGAGAGACAAGTTAAACCAGCAAAAGCAGGAATGTTCATTCTGCCTTACCTGGGTACTGAGAAATAGAATGAGATTATGCTGAGCAGAAAAAAAAAATGTAGGAAAGGAATGGAAAAAAAGTTTTAATAAAGGCTTTTTTGGGTCCTGCCCATTTTTTCAAGCTTGCCTGTGGTGAGAAGCATATTTTTCAAAGCTTCATAACACAATACTGCAAAGCATGCCTGCTTTGCACTCTGTCTACATGGTACGATCCTAGCCTCCAATGCTCTCACAGCAGGATATGGTAAACCAGTGCCTCCGCCTCTCAGGCATTTGAAATAATACTCAGGTCATCACAGAGCACATTTCCCTGTAGAGCTTCACAATCACTTGAAGGTCTTAGGAAAAAATAAAATAATAACATAAACCAGCTGGCCTATTTCTGGGTCAGCACATATTCCTTGCTCCACCTTTCACCTGAACGTCCTGTGCCCCTTCTGGAAGTTCCTTAATTAACCCTTACTTTATCTTACAACTATCAAATGTAAATTAATAGTCATGTGGGGTCATCTTTCCAAGGTTACACTGCATGGCATCCACCTGCTCCTGCCTGTCAGGATTAAATCTGGAGAGTGCTGAGTTGCTCCATAATCTGCGTCATTTGAAGATACAGCTTTTCACCTATACAGCAAAGTGCAATCTTAATTTGGGCTTTATGATGGGAGCAACAAGTTCCCAGGAGGGAAATACTCTCTTTACAAAATGTTGTGGGGTTTTTTTTTTAAATTTAGGGTGAAAAATAGGATGAATATCCATTTTGAGATTTTATAGCCTTTCTTAACACTCCTTTTTTTTTTTTTTTTTTTTTTTTTACACATGGTGGGTTTATTTTAAAACAGCTTTCATTAATAAGGAACAGAATTCCCTTAGCTGACCTTAGACATATGCAGCCTCACAGATGGGAAGGAAGGGTGCTTTAGGCTAAATCAGCAAGTGATGTATAGGGTATAGAGCGAGGAGAATGCTGCTGCTGCTGCTCCCCGGCAGCTCAGCAGCGAGTGGGAGCAGAGAGCGAGTTAGCAGCACGCAGCAGCATCGCCGCTCCGTCGGGGAGGTTTGGTCCCCCCGGAGTCCCGCACGCGGCAAGCGCAGCCAGCCACACGCACGGCGTTCTCAAACCCATCAGTGCCAGGCTGATGGCTCCGCTGGAATAGGTGTGCCTTCTGCTTCCCTGGGAAAACTCCGAGGGCCGAATTTGCGGTTTGGAAATAGCGAAATTCGAGGCAGCTGCAGGTTTTTATTAACTGACTTCTTAGCCAGGAACTGTGAAACAGATCCGGTGTTATTACACGGTGGTAGATGGAGTAAACTGTATTTACACTGTCACCCCAACAGTAATCACCGTTAATAACTGAGGAAAATAAATACTTCAGAGTGAATAATTTTAGTAAATATTACATTTCCCAGTATAAAATTCTACCCTTTGGGCCTGCAAAAAAGTATAATAATTAAAATGAAATTGCTTTATATTTTCTCTTTCCCTCTATTGAAATTTTTAAACTTCTTTTTTATCAACTATAAAGTATAAAAGAAGAAACAAGTAAGAGAAAATAAAACAAAATGCAGTGGGAAAGGCTTAAAAGAAATCCTTTCATCTCAAAGAGCTTATAATTGTATTTTGTTTTCCACTTCCAGTACAAATTCTCTGTTAAAAAACAAGTACTCAATATCTTGTAAACTGTCTTGCAGTATTTCCATAAGACATCTCCCTACATATAACAGTTTTATAAGCTGCAACACTAACACAGAGTTTTTAGACTTGAAGAATCATCCAGTAGATCTGTGCCAATGGGCTACATAAATAAATGTTTCCCAAAGTCCTTGATCTTGATGCCATCTATCTTAGAATCCCAGAATGATTTGGTTTGGAAGGGACCTTAAATGTCATGTAGTTCCAATTCCTCTGCCATGGGCAGGGACATCTTCCACAAGACCAGGTTGTTCAGAGCCCCTTCCAACCTGGCCTTGTCTTGCACATGTTATCTATATTAATCTGAATAATAATTATTCATCCTAACCTGTAAAATCAGCTATGTACCTGTTACCTTATTATAATATTCAAAATTTAAGGTATTTTGATTACTTCTTCCAGGTGACATTCTTAATGACGGTGAAGTTGCTTAAACTTTTCCTATCAAAATAAAAAACTAAGAAGAATATATTGAGAAGAGTACTTTAAAAACTACTTGAAATCATGCCAGTCAAACCTCAAAACAACCCAAAATAGTGCAATTTCTACGCCATAACTTCCCTTTTCCTTCCAACACACCCACATATCTACATCTGACCTCAGGAAAACTGAGCGATATTGGAACAGGTATTTGTTTCTGCTGCTCCCTAATATCTCCTCATTGGAATTGAAGTTGTCTTTAGTAGGTAGATTAATGTGCTTGTTGGCCAGAAATGGGGCATTCAGTGAATCCATTGAGCCAAAAGACATCTGAGTGTATGGTAGTTTTACCTTTCCATCATTTTTTCAAGGGTGCTTATTTAGCTGAATTCAGCTACTGGTATATATTCATATAACTAATTACCAGCAAATTCTTTGTAAATCAAACAAAATTGTTAAAAAGGCCAGCGTGCACACATGCACTCACACTCAGGTGCATACACAAAAATAAAGGATAATAGATTTTTGTGCTTTGGGTTACACCAGCTCCACGTGTAACAGGATCTGAAGAAGATAAACTTCCTTAATCGGGGTACAACAAGAGTTATTTTAAGAAAGACAGGATGTCTAGAGGGGTCAGGCCTTGGACATGGCATAGAGATCCTTTCTGCTTCTTTTCTTAGTGAAGAGGAGACAAGTTGGCTAGATTAAAAAAAACTATGTCCTGTTGCAATCTTGAAGATGGCTCATAGCACATGCCTCAGTTTCCAGCGAGGTGCTACTGATAGCACTTCTGTGGGGCAAGGTGTGCTGTGAGCTTCCACCAAAGCCCTTTTCTAGGCCGGATCACACCCAGTATGCCCCATGTCCTGGGCATTGCCCTGCTAACAGCTAACAGGGGTTACCAGCTCGTTTGAGTGAGTGTAGCTTCATCAACCCATTGGAAACGCGTCCATTAGCATCATTTGTGGATGTAGTTGAGTGCTGCAATCAGGTTATTGGCATATTAATATTACTCCTGTCCCCATCCTCACCACGAAAATCCAGTAGACTGGAGTATTGGGAAGGGCACCCTTCTTAGACCTCTCTAAGACTTCCCATCCAGGTGGTATTTCACTGACAAAACCAGTCATGAATTGTCGGGGCAGCTGTAGCAATACAACCGTAATGAAATAATGTTTAGTATTTCATGACTAAATCTTTATTCTGTGCATCTTAGACAGCTTCTAAAACATCGCAGCTCTTTGCCCATCATTATCAAACACCGGTATTGAGGAGGAAGGGGTAGGAATTTGGGCCTACTACTCTGACTAGGAGATCCAAATCCTCGTTTCTCTGTTAGGAACTTCTTTCTGTTTTACAAATGCATTTAGTGCAGTGACAGCATTGCTCTTTGGTTTAAGTATTTCCTTCCCTCCCTGGCCTTTGTACCCTTGCAACATTACTAGAAAGCAATTAATTTTGCTGGGCAAAGTAACATACATTTAATATGTTCTAAAACATCATTGGTGTCATGGCAATTCTGTTTTCTGTAAGTACTATAATGTGAGTTCATAATACTTGATTATGTGTGGCTATGACAACAACGAGTCTGCAGGAGAGGTCTCACCAGTGCCTTGGAAAGAGGTGTATATAGTGGAATGTATCCCTGTGGAGCTAATCCCTATGTAAATCTCTGCTGGAAGTGAAATATTTGATGTATTTTGGTGTCCTAAGTGACTTTTTTTCTCCATTATGACTATAGATCCTTCTGACTATTTTTTAATCTGTAATTTTCAACGGATGAACTCCTGTCATATTACAAGAAAGTGCTATTATTCTTCCCTAAACACATGAGCTAGCACTTCATAGTGTTAAATCCAATCCTATTTCTATTATTTATTCATCACAGTCATCCCTTTCTTTTCTTGTAGGAATCCTCTCTGTCCTAAAACCATGTCATCAGCAAATTCCATTAGCAAACAAGTACTCTCTGTGACAAGGTCATTAACTAACACATAAAACAGGACTGGAGCCAGAGCTACAATCACGACCTCTTTCCTGTCTGACAGGGACCCTCCCAATACAATCCACAGTTGTCTCCCTGTAGCTGGTCCTTCAGCCCTTTTCTGCAGCTCAAAAAACCTCTCCTGTGGTCCTGTACCAAAGGTGTCATTGCAGGCAATAGGGTAGTACCCTGTTTAGCCAAGGTTATCAAAGGTAATGACAGCTGGCTAAATTTGTCCATGCCTCTCACACTGAATTTAAATTTAGAATTTGCTTTCCTCTCTTTATTTGAAGACTTCCTTCAAAACGTCTTTCAAATCATTGCATATGCTGAAGTCAGAGTAGCATACCCAGAGTAATCTAGGAGAGATTTATGAAAGAAAAAGTGTGGGATTTCTGCTGGACTGGGGCTGCAGCCCCTTTGCAGCCGCATTTCAGAGAGAGCTTTTACCAAGAGTAAGGCCTTCAGCTGTTTTCCAGTGATTTGGTGGAAAAACTGCCTGGACAGATTTATCAAACCTGCCTCATGGCTGCAACTACCATCTCAAGCACATCGTGACTAGAAAAGTCACTTCTTTCTTCCTGCCCTGTCCCAGGGAGATCAGTGGGGCTCCTTGTGCCCTTTCTCTCTACCCATCAGAAGGGCTAACATGGCACAGGTCCTCCCAAAGCATTTTCTCAAGTCCTCTGTTGCTGTAATGAAATTCCAAGTCTCCTCCATGCTGAAGTCTCTGAGTTCCTTTCCCCAGCTGACATCAAGGCTTGTTGGTTCAGCAAAAAGTGTTTCTCTGTCATGTCCTTGTTGTTCACTGAAAACGAATACAAAAATGGCATTAGCTTTTTCTTAGATCAAAGTCATATTGGGGAATAATGCTGGCATTCCATAAAAAGTAAGCCATGTCATTGCTAATAATGCATACTCTGGTCCATAGCTCAGAAGTTAAAGCTTTTAATCACAATTCCCAAAAATCTGTATCTGCCATCATATTACACAGCTCCTCATATACACTAAGGTCAGAGTAGCAGCTCTGTAGCTACCCAGACTTTTCTTTGTTCCTCAACTGCTCCCAGGACTATAAGAACTACTTCTCACATCCTTTCTGTAGTCCTTCATCTTCTGCCATTTACATTGGTGCAGTATTCCCAAAGTTAAAGTGCCAGCCTTTACCAAATTGTGGTTTGTATATGTGTGATGATTGTCACAGTACATCAAGCTGCAAGCACTGCCTGAAGAGCTGAATATGCTCTGGTATATCATAAATTAAAACACTGGAGCTGTTGCTATTGTCACCGTCACTACTCCCAACAGTAGAAACCCAAAGTAAGTTTAAGAGCATTTGTGCTCAGGGGGATACATAAATGCAGGCTCAAGGTTTTTAAAGATAAGAAACAAATATGTAAAGATGGAGAATGCAAAGTACTGTAAACTGCCTGCATTAACAGCATCTTCCATTAACAATAATGGAACCTCTTTAAAAGCTAAGCTAGTTTTCATCATTCCTGTCATTTGTTTCCTTTTTATGTTTCACTCAACTTGAACAGTGACAGCTCCATTTGTGCTTCAATCCGTTCTGTT
This sequence comes from Melanocharis versteri, assembly GCA_013397845.1. Classification (NCBI taxonomy): domain Eukaryota; kingdom Metazoa; phylum Chordata; class Aves; order Passeriformes; family Melanocharitidae; genus Melanocharis; species Melanocharis versteri. Next base: position 2,297,526 of record VZTG01009883.1, read on the forward strand.
GTCAGGCAACAAATCTAGATTGCAGTTCTTGTGTTGGAAATACTTAGAGGGAACAATTTGAAATAAACTATTTAAATAAATACTGAAATAAAATCTTGAAAACCCCTTATCTTGAGGATTTCGCAGACTAAATATCTGAACTTTGCTTCAAAAACTGACACAATGTAACTTCCCTTGGATATTTACCAGATCTATAATGCTTGGATGCCTTTCTGCCTTTGTGTAAAATACAGGCATGACTAAATTAACTCTTAATTTTTATTCATATTCCACCCTGCACACAACTGCCAATTATAAAAGTAAAAACTGTGAAAGGTTGTTTGTCTGGAGAACAGCTAGATTTGATTTTCTTCTCAAAACTGGAAGACTTAAATGCACAGAGAGTGGCACAAGCTGTTAATCGCCACATGTTTTTGCAGTGCTGCAGCTCCACAATAAAAACAACAGCCAGCAAATAAGCCACATTGTTTTCCAAAATTCGGTGTAATCACAAATTAACTTTAATGATTCCCATTTTCTGCCACTCCAAGCATTAACATCCCCAAAACTACCTTTGAAGAGAACAAGCATTCTCATCAAATTGCAAGTCATCTTATCAATGATCAAAAACATAACATGGAGATTAAATATCTCTGGACCTTTGAATTAATGACTTCTTGGGATAGCTCAAGACTCAGAATTTTAGGTATAATAATCCAGAATTTCTGCTCTTAAAAGGACAAATAGGAAAGGAAAAGGCTAACACACAGTTCTGTTCCTTGTCCTTGACAAGAGCAGAGCTGGTAGATTGCTTTGGAAATGGGGGAAATATTCTGGTCCCCCCAAAAAAACACTCAAACTATTTCTTCTAGTGCAATAGAAGAACTGTATGAGGGCTTTTGCCTCAGCTAAATATCTCACGTAATTTACCTTAAATAAAGATGGAAGAAGTAGAGAAAAGGAAGTAGTCAGAGCTCCCGTACTCTTTGCTCAGGAAACGTCTACAGCTGCAGGGGAGCTGATTCAGGATATCTCAACAAGCAACATTACCAAAAACCTGACTGCCAGGGAAGGGCACTGTGAACAGTTGTCTCTTGGTGACCTTTGTGACTGAGATTGTGGAAATGGTAGCACAAGAGCCTGTTATGCTGGCATTGTGTTCCCTGGGAATTCATCATGGTATTAATTATGTAGAGCAGAAATGGGTCCAAAACATATGATTCAGATTCAAAATTTAAGTCTCTCACAGTTTGAAGAAGTTTAAATTAATGAATCTGAACTTCCCCATCTCTGTAAAATTACAGAAATAATTGCTGCCTAATGTCGCCAAGTAAGTTAAAAAATGTAAGCATGTCAAATCAAAATATATGTAGCTTAAATTTAATGCAAGTCTTCTTTTTGCCGTGCTATATAATCAGACTGTACAAATGGCAACAGAACACATTTATCTTTGAATCCATCTTTTCGCCAAGTTTCAGTACAATGTCTTCCCAAAGCTGCAGCTTTGGAGAGAAAATATCTGGAGCAGCATGCTTTGTATGGCTCAAGAATTAAGTTTCTGATCCAAGTTCCTGTGGTTATCAAATCCAGTCTCCATACTGTAGGGTAGTCAGTTTATAGTGTAGTTTCCATTTTTTTTTTTTCTGACAATTCAAGAATGAACACCTGCCTAAGTGAATATTTCTACTTTCAAATACAAAGTGTGTACCACGTTATTACAGCAATATTCAAGATGAGGGAGCACGAAAGGGAAGCCAAATTGGACAATAGAAAAAATTACAATGACAATTTAAAAAATGACAACAAATCCCCATTAAGATTAATTGTGCTACTCCCTTTAAACTTCATTTACATTTCAATTTTAAAAATGGCAACAAAATTGTTGCAGTGATAAAACCAACTTCATCCTTGCAAAAAAACCAGGAGGTTTTTCCAAGATTGGCTGTGATCTACTCTAAAAAGAGATTTTCACCATCAACCCCAGAATGGACATTTGACTCCTATGAAAATCTGGGGAAGTATAATCAGGGCAGCTTTGCTAGGCATAGGTGCAGGATGCCACACATCCGATGTTTACTCAGTTAATCTGCAGTGTGAAACTAGAAAGAGGAGGAGGAAGAGAGAGCAGCCACGACACACAGTATTGTCAGCTCTTGTTTCTGCAATCGCTTTCCTCCCTCATTTCCTCAGAGCTGTAGGCCATGTCTACATGCAGAAGTCACATCAGCTTTGCTGAAACTGAGATACTTAAGCCAACAACTTGCATGAGTGTAATAATGTTTCACATTAATTACTGGCTCAACCCAAAGTGATATAAGTCAGTCTTAAAACCCACAGAAAGCTCTTCCTATCTTAATTGACACAAGATTACAGCATTATTCAAACAGCACAAATATTTCAAGACCTCAATCCTGCTGTCTCTGAGAGACAGGACAGGTAAGCTTAGTTTTGGGCGGGCTCTTTGCTCGGGTCAGGCAGTGCAAATCCAAAGGGAAAAGGCATTGGTGGGAGGGTTCAGAGAAGTTGGATGTACGAAGCCAGTGGACCTGGTACAGCAGATGTTTATTTATAGCACAGTAGTAGCTCACATGCATTCCCTGAAATACAAATCCAGCTTGCATGAAGCAGGCATGTTTCCAAAGGTCTTTGGGAGAGCAACAGACATGCTGCAGTTGGAGTTTAGCTGCTGTTCAGATATTTGTCCTTTCCCATAACATATTTCCTAGCTTCATATTCATTTTTTTCTTAGTAACTAGCTTCCTTCTTGTTTGAGCTTGGAGGAGGAGGCCTGGGGAAACAGAGGTTTTCCCCTTATGGCTGAAGGCTTTTGCAGAGAACACAACCACTTTCCCTAGATGATGAAAATAACTATATAGTGTGAACCGGCACAGAGGTACTAGCATGGAAGCTGCTTTCCTTAATTAAACATGTAGCAAGGTAGATCAAATTTAAATTAGGGTAGGTGCCCTTAGACAGGGTGGCTTTGGGGTTGCCAGCGTCAGCTGCTGCCTCCAGGCTGGGATCAGCCTGCATGTTGCCAGTGGCAGGAGGTCACAGCCCCTGCTGCAACCATGGCTGCTTTTCTGTCTCTCTCTCTCTTCTCTGCAGGTCTCTTGTCTGCATATTGAGACGTTTTTATATTCAATGGCACTGACTCTGTGAGATACTGGACCAGGACAAACAGTGTGAATGCCTTGCAAAACTGCAGCAGACTGTGGGTGGGTGCTAGCCAAGGAGTGAGGATGGGGAGGGTACAAATTCCTGATGATTAGCTGTGTCATTTGGACACACAGGGAACTGGCTGCTGGTCCCACAGATGAAAGTTCACGTCCTAATTTGCCGCCTGCCTTTTGTCTTCATCTGGACTATGTATGCACTTGAGGCAGCAGACGCTGTTACCCTGCACCTCCAGCTCTCCCACACTGTCCCACAAACAAAGCTCTCAGAAAGACATGTGTGATCTCGCCAAAAGCCTTTGAGCAGAGAACTGTGTGGGTGTGGCCAGCCCTGGGGATTTATGCAGATCAGCAGGTGCCTGAAGAGAGCAGGGCACTGGCTGCAATCAATGGTGGCAAGGGTAGCAGGCAGCTCCCTGCCACTGGGTCCTGCCAGCGCCAGACAAGGGGTCCCCAGTGACTCACCTGAAATCTGTGCAGCATTGCCGTTCAGGGACAGTGGTTTCACAAGACGTCATCTCACTAAATAATTTTTTGGTTAATGCTTAGGCAGCCTTTAGATGCAAAATAATGAATGTAAAAGATCAATGGGTGAATTATTGATCCTGTCAAAACTCTTTATAGCTAATTATAGCACTGAATGCTAACTGAAGTGGCTATTGGCTACCTACCAGTCAAAATAAGGTCACTAGTATGTTTACAGAAGAGCTCTCAAACAACTTTAAATCTGGCGCTGTTATAGTATTCCACCTTATTTATTCCAAAGACAATTCCCACCACCTGGATTGCTTGGGGTGAGATAATGCTTAAGTACAAGGCCCTGCATGTGGGCAGGGAGGATCTCAAGCACAACTACAAGCTGGGTGCAGAATGGATTGAGAGCAGGTCTGAGAAGAAGGATTTGGTTGATGAGAAGCTCAACATGACCCAATGACGTGTGCTGGCCGCCCAGAAAGCCAACCAAAAGCAGAGTGGCCAGCAGGTCAAGGGAGGTGATTCTGCCTCTCTACTCTGCCGTCATGAGATCTCACCTGGAGTGCTGCACCCAGCTCTGGGGTCCTCAATGTAAGAAGGATGTGGGCCTGCTGGAAAAAGTCCAGAAGAGGCCACAAAAATGATCAGAGGGCTGGGGCACCTCTCCCGTGAAGGCAGACCAAGAGACTTGAGGTTGTTCAGCGTGGAGAGGAGAAGACTCCAGGGAGACCTTACAGAAGCCTTCCAGTACCTAATGGGGGCCTACAAGAAAGCCAGAGAGGGGCTTTGAACAAGGGCATGTAGTGACAGGAAGAGGGGGAATGGATACAAACTAAAAGAGAGTAGGTTTAGATTAGGTAGTAGGAAGAAATTCTTTCCTACGAGGTGGTGAGGCACTGAAATGGGCTGTCCAGAGAAGCTGTGGATGCCCCATCCCTGGAAGCGTTCAAGGCCAGGCTGGGTGGAACTCTGAGCAAACTGTTCTGGTGTAAAATGTCCCTGCCCACGGCAGGGGTGTTGGAACAAGATGATCTTGAAGATCTCCTTCAACCCAAACCAATCTACGATTTTATGAAGTACAAACTCTTGTCCCTGTCCCCTCTAGCCACAGAAAGCATTGCCAGCATTTGTGTGCATCTCCAGCTAGGCAGGAACTCACTGCAAAGCTCTGTGTGTGTTAGATACAGAACACGTTCCCACCTTGGAAAATAAAAAAGCTTTGAAATAATTTCAGAGTGTCTCCTTTACTTTTCCAGGGTCATTTCCCTTGCATTCATTAAGATTTTCTGAGAAATAATCGAGAAACATAGGTTTTCTGCAGCAAGGAAAGTGACAGTGGAAACTGTGTTTCACCTATAACTGAATCTATCTGGACCCTATAACAGTTTTTATTAACTATCTGGATTTTTTTAAAAGCAAATGGTTTATATAAGTCAAAGTTAAAACCCTACTACTTATCTCTTTTGCATTAATGAGTGTGAAGTGCATTTAAATTTGTTAGTCTCTCTCCTAAAGTCTCCTGGACAGGAACAGTTTTCTCTTTCATATTTTTACAGGAAACTGTTGTACTCATTTCATATACAAATTATCCTGACACCTCCCAAAGCTTTCTGCAAAACGCAAGACGTTTCCCTTTTCCACTCCCAATAGAGTGGATTCTGCTTGCATGGGAGAGCTAAATTCAGCCTCCAGATCTAACTAGAGGTCTCCCAGGGCATGAACCAGGGCTATTCCTAGTAGCTGACCAAGTTCACTCTACCTCTCAGTATCACAAACCAAAAAGCTCCACTGGTAAAATTTGTTTGGAACCACTATGCTCCCACCAGTCCTTTTTACTTCTGTGAACTGTCATTTTCTAATAACAAACATTCATCCAAAAATCCCAACCAGCTGCACTGTCATCCCACTTGTCAACACTCAATATGCAGAGATTTAACTACAGAACTCACCTTGTTGTTTGTTAGACACCCACAGTTTAGGAGGCTGCTGTACTGCTGGGCGCTATTCAAGGGGTATTCTGCTATCTGCACCTGCAGGTAGGATGAGAGAAAAATTTGAGAAAAGATGATGGTGCTTTGGAGAAAAGAAGGAATTTGAGTAGAAAACTGAGAATCTGTCACAGACAGTGTAAAAAGAAAAGCTGAGAAGGCAGGATTTGGATGCCTCGTGGCTGTCCAGACTACCTGAGCTAACCTTTTAAAAATGATGCATACTTTGATGCTGGGATTCATTTCCCCTAACTTTACAGTAGATGTCTGAAGACATCTCTACTGTCAAGAGAAAGAAGGTGGCACTCCTCAGGCACAAATCACCTTTGATTACACGGATATCCTAAACACTTTAGAAATACCAGTCTCATGTCATTGTTTATTTCTCTCCATTGATTATTATAGAATGGGCTGAGAGATAGTTTAGATGAAGACATTGCAGATATCTGCAGTTTGACAAGAGGAATCTCATTCTGCTTGTGGCTGAATCGCACACCATGTACCCATGAAAGAGTCTTTCAGATTTAGGACAATCCAGAAAGCTCAATTTCAAAGATACTTCATGGATGAATATGATTTTGGCTTCCTTACACTTTCTCTCCACTGAATTGGTCAGCAATCTGAAAGAGAACAAAAAAGTACTTCTGAAGAATCAGACCCTTGATATGAAAAGAGAACATTCTGGCAGGACACAGAGTGCCTAATATTCATGAACCGCTTTTTTTTTTCTCTTTTTATTTAAATAGAGATTTCCTTGTAACTTGCTCAGATGGCATACTCAATGCCTCAGGCAAGCCTGTGCAGCTGCCTCTACAGCTTGCAAAGGACTTGGCTACATTACAAGTGTCATATTTTCTCACAGATAAATTGTTCTTGAATAACAGTGCCTAAGTAATAGGGTTTTCATCAGTACCAGCTTTGCATACCTTCTTCCTTCTCTTCACCCTCCTTTTATCGTATAGACACATTAACTGTGACCACTGCAAAGAAGCTGTTTTTACACTGTAGCTGCCCCCATGTCCCTCTTGCCATCTTCAAGGGAATGGATGGCATATGGGATCATGTTCCATATTCCACCCTGGTGCCTTTTTTTTTAGCACCTGCTTTAAAAATCTGGGGCCGCGGTGCAATGGACAAAGTTTAGTTAGAGCCCACAGCAGTTGTTATACAGTAGGCCAGTGACTGAAAGGAACTGTCCTCACCCAGCTTTACCACTTCCAGGAGCCATTCTCACAACTCCCAGGTCTTGTGAGGACTTGCTGAAGGCAAGGGGGTGGATTTTGTGCATGTGTGAGTTAGAGAAGTGTGGGTTTGCAAATTCTAGGAAAGGAACTGACTTCAATGTACCAACAGAAATGCACCTATTTTTGTTTATCTAAATAAAATCTCTTATTTCACACTAAATATTTAATTTGTATACTCTCTTTTGCAGTGTTGAGAAGGGACAATATATAGCCATTTTTACCCTGAAGGAATTCTATTCTCCTAATTAAAATCTATTCCTCTGTCCAAGCAATTCCCCTGATGACACAAATTACACGTGTCATGAGTGGCAGGAGATTAGACTGGGTAACCTCCTGAAGACCATGGGAGTGGCACAGAGCAGGTTGTTACTACGCTTACAGACCATGCACCCAGATTCCTGTCCCTAAAACTGGCAAAACAAAAGATTTCAAACTTGTGTTACGTAAACAAGACTTAAAACCCACCGCATCCTTGTCCACAGGTTGGCAGCCGCTCTCTCTCTGCAGCTGTTCCCATGTGCACCCAGGCTGAGCTACCCTGCTCAGAGCTGTGCCAGCAGAAGCTGCAGCTTCTCTTCAACCAGAAACATGACAATCTTCCTCACTGGCTCTCAAAACCAAGTACTGAAAATCCTAAGGAACACTGACACTGTGTTTGATCTCTTTTTTAAGATGAATTTTGAATAAATGGAGTTATCTGCTGCTGGATGCAAGCAGAAGTGTTTGTTGTCCTACCCACCCCTACAAGAAAAATTAACCAAAGCTTTTCCAGAAGAAGTAACAGGGAGAGCAACAGAAGCACAGGCTAGTATTTAAAATATTTGCAGCACCACATCATCCAGCTGAAGACAGTGAGATGACAGAGTGGATAAAATGCCAACATCCTCTGCAGATTTTTCTGTGTTACTGCCCCTAACATTGTTCCCACTGAAGGGGGATAAAGTGAGGGCAACAACCAGGGGAAATTTTAGCCAATGTTTAGTAACATGGCTGCAGCCCAAGTCACCATCCAGAATGTAATTCCACTCCTCTGAAGACTCAGCAGTGCTCATTGCAGCAGATAAACAAGTCGCTCTGTTACCCTGAGGCGTGACAAATACCACTGGGAAGCTGCCTGGATGGAGAAGAAGGGATCCAGTGCAAGATCCAAGCCCACATTCCTACCTGGGAAGGCTAAAGAAAAAAGACTATCTCAGCTTTCTACTAGATGCTGTCTTATCACAGGCAGAGCACGTATCCCATATCTGACCCCAGGGCACCAAGGCAGCACTTGAAACTGAATTCACTGTCACCAGTGATGTCTTTCTCTCTTCTTGCCTATGCAGAATATGTTGAGGGTGCAAGCAGGGTGCTTTGGGGTCACTTCTCTGCAGTGCCATGGAAATTTTAGACAAATCATTTTGAGTATGTCTGTATTAAAAGGGTAGAGGCACACCAACCCTTTTCACTTTCTCTGAGGCCCCTCAAGGCCAGGAAGGAAAATCAATAGAGAAGCAAGGCAAACACTATCTGCCCTGCTGAAGCCCACAAGCAGATATCCTTTTGACATAACAACTCCGCACAGCTGTGCATCAATACTTTTGTATTTTTTCTAGCCCCAGGCTGTCATATCCCTGCAGCACCATTCAAATTGGCCTATTTGGGGAAAAAACAAACAAACAAACAAACAAACCTTTGAAGTGCTTTAGGTGTTTCGGTAGGAAGAATATTAAAGCACCAGAGAAATACCTTGTATGGCATGATAACCAGTGAACTCTGCTTGAGCCAGTGACATATGCTTCCCCTTAATGCTTTTAGAAAATCAATGAAACTTGTGCTCCTCAGCAAATTAAGGTTTTTATTTCTTCCACAAAGTAGAGAGACAAAACTCCCAAAAGGTATCAGCAGCATCCCAGCACAGAAGAAATGTAATTTGTCAGACCACAGCACTGTGAAACACTTCACAGCTGGAACTATATGGACTTGACAGAAACTGTGGCCAGTTAACACCTCCTATTAGAATTTTACTCGAGAATAATTAATTGGCAGGATGTCCTTAGCCCAAAAAAGGCATATTTAACATTTCCTAAAGCATCAAAAATTTTGCCATCTGCCATCTTGCCCTAACATGCTCCCTGCCTCTGGAGAAGGCACAAAACCACAAGTGAAGATTTGAGTGTCTCTCTGGCTACCAGAGTTCAAAGCATCTGTCAGCTACACCATGTACCAGAGCACAACACACATGGACTACTCGAAGCCATGCACTCAGTAGCCAATGCTTCTCTCAGACTATTTATAATTTCATCTCTTGGGGAGAGAAAACAACATATAAATTAATGCAGGGTCAGATTCTGCCACAGAAATTCTTTGTCATGCCTCTAGTTTGGTCCTAAGTTTAGGCCCTACTTGATTAAAATTGAATAACAAATAATGTAGAGAAAGCTGCATGTTACTTGTAAGAAGCTCATGAGCTGAAGAAGCAGCTAAATTCACAGCAAATCTCAACCTCTGTGAATTATTCATTCAGCATGCTTGCTCTATGTGATGGTCATAAGAAGAATTCTAATGGCCATTAAATGTTGCGCTCAAACAGTTACTTGCTGAGAAATCAAGCCTGTACAGTCATTTAAGGTACGGTTGATTCGTGTTTGAGGACTCCTGCACAGACTTTGGTCAGCAAATTGGCCTCAGTGAGTGCTTTGTGGAGGAGATCCTAAAGCTCAGACCCAAATGCTTTCTCTCCTTACCAAGACCATCACATCAGCCTGCGTGTCCTGAAGTCTGCTTCTGTCCAGGGTGTGCCACCCCCAGATGCACCAAATGCACGTGCACAGCAAGTCCATCACCTGTGGGATGAAGGAGACTCTCTGCCTCAGGGCTGCTCACAGTCAGACCTGTCTGAGGTGCTACAGACATGGAATGGGAAGTGATACTCAATAACTTGTCTAGGATTTCTGTGTGTAAAACACCCCAGGTGTGGTTACTCTTACAGGAACTCTGGACATACCAAAGGAAATCTGCTCCTCCTGAGCCCTGGGAAGGTGCCTCAAAATGAGACTATCTCTCCTGAGGATAATGAATCACACTTTTGTACTTCCCTCTTGCTCACTGATGACCATTATGCAAACTATTTGTAACACTAGCAACAGGGCGAAACCCAAAACCCAAGAGTATTGTCACTTAAACCTGTGACAAACCACAGCCACAGTTCTGAACAGCTTCAGGTCACCCCAGCCCACAGGGAAGGTTGTGCAGGGATGGCTTGCAGCAACACAAACCAGATGTCAGAACTGATCTCCCCCACGCCTTTTGTTATTGCTTGCTGAGACCACAAGGAGTACTTCCCATTTCTTCTTTGCAAGCAGCTGAGAGCTGTGGTATCCACATATCACTTTTCCCTTGTCGGGCTGCTAATTGAAACTTAAAGACCTTAATTAGCCCCTTCCCATGGACCTGCATGGTGGATTCATGCTGTAGAAAAGCAAAGACATTGACTAATGAAACCTGACAAGTCTCCCCGAGAAATACCCCGGGATTTCTGACCTCAGCACCTTGCTCTGTCAGAAATAACCATCCCATGGCAGAGTCAGCAAAAGAGATGTGCCTCAGCTTCTGCAGGGCTCTCAGGCCTCAAACAGACAGGCCTTTGAGACCTCCACATGGCAAGTTTTGCTGCTATTGCTTTGCCACCTCCCTGCAAAATTGCTTTTACTTCTTTATCTACTTGTTTGCTCTTAAAATTTCTATTTTCTCACTGGACTGTGTATTGCTGCTTCTTTTTTATGCTGTTTACTCATGTGCAAAGAAACCAAATGTAATGGCTAACTTTCAGTATATTGTCTGGTTTTGCTACCAGGCTCTCTGCCAAATAATTACTGAATTTCTAAAGGAACAGGCAATAAAATGTAAGAGAAAAATGCAGGTGAATTCCACAATCACTTCCCATCAACGGTGATGCTATTAAGAGCGAGATAAAGGTGTCAGACACAAAAGAGGTGTGGGCTCAACATGCCTTTGAATTGAACCTGCAGTCTTGTGTAACAAGGCTACTAATCCCTTTTGCAGTTTGGGTTCCCTGAGTTCCCCCACTCCACACTTTAACCCGTTGCTGGGGCAGTCGTCACACAAACCCAGTCACTCCGGGGAGGGAGCACGAATACCCGCACATCACTTGGCCTCACACACAGGAGACGAGAGGCTGTCACAGCAAGATGTACTGTTTGAGTAATTGCTGGTTTTCTCAGTCACATCAGGTGAAGGGAAATATTTGTGGCTTTTTTGAGAAATCCCCAGCTATCAAAGCCGCTGACTGACGGTGCTCGAGGGACTGCGGCCGAGTCGCTGCTCGCCAGTGGCTCTTACTAATGAGCGAACACTGGCTGTGAGATTGCTGGGAAGCAGCTTTTCCAGAGAACTTTCAGACAGTCTGCTTTCTTATCAAGCAACAAATAATTGTAGAGCTTATTTTTAAGAAGGGAAAGGAAGATTTCCACTGAAATTCGCCGAGTGGCTTTAGAATTAGGGTATTGGCTCAGTAACTAGCTAGTGGTGTAGCCTTTTCCTTTGAAAACCCAGCCCCTTCCATCTTCCCCTTTGCTTATATAAAGCAAGCAAAGTCAGGCAAGGCAGCCAGGACTCATGTTGTGATTCGTAATCGTAGGACTGAGAATCTATTTTCATTGACTGGACAACAGACAGAAATGGTGACTCTGCAGCTGACTCCCAGGACAGCATGTAAGATATGCATGGCATGCTGTAAGCTTTGTAGTCTCCTTTGCCGAGGAAAATTCCCTAGATAAGGACAACAGTAGGGAAGCAAAGGAGAAACAGACTGGCAAATCTTACAGCAGCAGAAGTCCTCAGAAAGAGCTAGAGATCTCTTTTATGAAATAATTTTCATAAGCAAAAATAAGAAAAAGAGCAAATGTTTAAACATCTGAACTTGAATAATTTGTTTAAAGTAAACCCTCACAAAGCACAAATGCAAACAACCTTACTTCACCCCGGTCTTTCTGGATCAAGACATGTCTCAGAGCAGATCTCCTAACACCTACAGAAATAGTGACAGACAAAGAAAAGGGAGAAACTTTAACTCTTATCTAGCTTAGGTGCCTTGGCAAAGATTTTTCTTATCCTCAAAGGCCAGAACAGAGCTGCCTTCCTTTAAAAATAAATAGAATTGTTTACTAGAATTGTTTACAATGATTTACTGGTAACTTACGGCGTATTAATCTCACATCTAAACTGAATAATCCTTAGTAATCGGAGAGACTCACAAGTTGAAGAAAAGAAAAGGACAGTTTTCTCTTCCTCTTCCAGTTTTGTCCTTCTACCACACACCGAAATGTCATGTACTGTTTGGATATCTCAATTTACAGTACGACATTCTCAACAAATTAAATTTTATATCAGGACCTCATTAAATTTGAAAAAAAATGAAATGGGTCTCAATGCTCTTTATTTGGATAACATGAATTCTATAATTCATCACTTTATTGATTCACAAATTCTCCAGCTCACAAACTCTCTAACTCACATGTTGCTTTCACTGTGCTTCAATGGCTGTTCCAGCACATGTTGGGGTGTGGCATCAGCTGTATGTTGGGTGAAAACCAGAGCTGAGTGGACAGTCAACCTTGCCCCTTGCCACAGACCAAACTCTGAGAAAAAACAGTGCCTAAGCGAGGGGTGGAACTGTTGGTCCTCCTGCCTCGCTCAGGGGAAGATTTGGGCACTCACTTTAGCCCAAATCAGGTAACAACTGGTGATTCATTTTTCCAACACAAGGAGATATGTGATAAACATAGATATCAAAATATATTACCAGCAAAACCAGCACAATAGTACAACGATCGTAGGATGTAATATAAGATGCAATATGCCATTTGCAGATGCTGCATATCTTATAAAAACACCATACCAGTGATGTTCAGAAGTTTGTTCTATTTCTGTTGCAATTCTGACAATGCAGCCAGTATCATGTTTGGTAGTAGTTGTCACCTGTTTTGGACAAATAACAGCCATTTTGTATTTGGTGATTAAAGTTTTCAGCTCCTCAGTTTGAGAGCAAACCATGTCCTGTGCTGGCCCTAAGGGGCCAATGGGGTCCATGTTGCAGGCCAGTCTGACACCAGCGCTGGTGTGAAGTCTGCATTATGGTTTCTGTTAATCTGTCTACGGGTCTCTAATGACATTAGGTGTTTTAAGATTAAATTTTTGCTTCTCATTACCCAACTCCAGTATGATTGCCAGTAAATTAAATTAATTTAGCCCAAGTTGTCTGTTTTGCCCATGGCTGTAATTGCTGAGTGATCTCTTCCTGTCCTTATCTCAGCCCATGAGCTTTCCATTGTATTTTCTCTAGGAGGGTAGTGATTGAGCGGCTTTGGTGGGCACCTGGTCTCCAGCCAGGGTCAACCCACCGCAGCTGCATAGCAAGGAATTAATTTAATTTTGCCACTGGATTAAAACAGCCCTGGACATGGTGTGTGTAGGGTCAGCATTACCCAAATTGTTCGCTATTTCGACCCCAATCACAGGGAATTTCCACCCTTCAGAGGCGCATGCCATGGGTTTGACAGAGTATACTTGCTGAGCAGCCCAAAGAACTCTTCCTTCCCTAAGATCTGCTTGAATATGGACAATACAGTCCTTTATTACATTACAGAATCTATGGGTGACCACTCTCTGTACTACTTCATGACAAATAAAGTCCTTAGGATACCGATGATGTTTCCTGCAGAGGAGGTAGCTTGGTGTCTCCTGAGTGGGCTACAAAACTATTCTAGCAGGTAATGGCTGGGCAGAGAAATCTGGATTTGAGTTCACCCTCAGGCTGTAGATTTCACTACATTCTCCTTTCTTCCTTGAGCTTTCCTCAATCATCAAATACCCTATTCAAGTGAAAACCCTTCTCTGATCTGTGTTTAAACCTAAACAAATCTTTTTATCCATAAGTGATGACAGAATATTATTGTGTGGAACCTCATTCTTCAGGTTAGACTTAAATTCATATTTCATGGAGTAGCCAGAAAAAGGCAAAACACTTCAGTAAGATATAAAATCAGGATTCTCATCACTGTCTGCTATTAAATAGATAGGACAATGTTCTGTAAATGAAATGCTAACCTGGTAAGTCTAATAAACCATCTCTTCATTATATTTTTCTGGCATTAACACCTTCATCTTTAAAGACTTAAATTTTTGTTGCTAAGACTGCTGTACGGTGTTTTTTGAATGCAGTGTAAAAGCAGCTTTACATTTTGTAGACTATGGATTTCCTATTTGCTGAACAGTCTACAAATTTGAAGACACATACAACCCACAAACATAGAATTCTTTATTTCTTGGCATGTAAGTTAGACTAAACATTGCATTCAGTATTAACACTGACCCGTGGAGAAGTAAAAACTCAGCTAAAAGAAACCTGTTCAGGGATTCCTTTAGAGAAGACACACGTACAAAAGTCTGGGAGGACTACAACCTAGTGAAGTCTCCCCTTTTAAATAAACATCCAGTCCTGCTTGGTTACCTCATAATCTGCTGTTAGGAGGAGACTCAACCATACATCCTTTTATGTAACTATTCGGGGGCAGAATTCAGTTTCTGTGCCTGGTCCAGTGTGGCCAGGATGCTCTCCCAACTTTCTGGTTTGCCAACCATCCTTGAGATTGGTCTCTCCCCGGTTTGGCCACCTGGGCAATGAAACTGGGATGTCCAGGCTCTGCATCTCTCTCTATAATGCAGCCAGATTTCCAGTGAAACCCCTCTCAGGACAACATGACTGGAGACTGAGCAGCATAATTCTGCATTAAGGGACGCTTCAGTTCTAGCAAGAGCATCACGCCTCTGTTCTCCTGCCATCTTCTAAAGCAGGCTCACGCTAGGTAGCCCTGTTCCTCCTGTAGTGCAGAGTGCCTTTATCTGCAAACCTGAAGGAACACTCATAGTCATGACTGACAGCAGCAGCAGAAAGTCATCACCTTTAGAAAATTGCTGCTTGAGTTTTATGGATCTTCTTTTTTCAGAGACTTTGAATAAAAATCTATCTGTTCTTGGCATTTCAGTGAAAATATGGGAACGTATTCTTCTCATTGCATGGAGCATAACAGGCACCCTACAGCTCTAATAGGAATATTCTTGAGGTTCCATATCTTCTCATTAGCAATTACATAGCCTATTAGCAAGCAGGTGAGTGTCACATTTCAAAGCTAGGAAGTGAAAGGACTTAATGCCATGGAATTGCTATTGGAATAATTTCAGCAGAAACATAAGTTTAGATTAATTTTCAATACTTATGAAACACTGTCCAAACTGTATTGTGTCACATGGTCTCACCATAACCATTGCAAAGACCTTCTGTCTCTGAATAAAATTAAAGTGTTTGTAACAACTTTCACCATGTGCAATTTGTCCAACAGTTGTAAAACAATAGAAAAAAGTGTGCTTTCTTCAGTTTTGAATGGGCCATGATAAAACCAGAAACAGGAGCCAACTCTGAGAACCTCTAGCACGTATGTTTAAATGAATTGTCTCATATTATCACTGGATTTTTCAGCACTCTGAATGTTGTAATACTCTAAGCTGTGGCTGCTTAACACCTCTTAACACAAGGTACAGCTTGCAAGGAGAAACAACTTACATACATGTTCCACAGGTCAGTAGTGTTTGGTTGGTCAGTTGGTTTGTGGTTGGTTTTTTTATTTATTTTTATTTTTTGTTAATTTGTGGGAGGGTTTTGTGTCTGCTTTTTATGAAGTTCAGAACAGATTCAGACAACCGTTTATCTCTATGGATGAGATCTGTATCTATACCTGTACAGACAGGACATGGAAAGACCTAATGAGGGTCTTTAGCACAGAAATGGCTTCCACCCCAGTAAACTCAAAATATCCGTGCTATAATGGTATTTGCAGCCCTGACCCAAATGGGGGAGAGTGAAGGGAACACCTGCATCAGGCTGAGTAGGAGCTTGGACTGCATCAGCCAGTGCTAAAAGAAGCTCCAGACCCTTTGCTGTGTCTGCTGCTAAAGCTTTTATATACAGATGGATATACTCATACACACATATTCATTATCTGTTTAATCAGCTATTATCTTTGTTTCTGTGTTTCGTTATGAACAAACATTTTTAGCATCTGCTGATTAAAAAGAAGACTATCATTTTGTGGCCATATGTATCATATAGAAAAGCTGTATGAAGAATAAATTTAGGTTAGTCATCAAATAAATTTAAAATATTTATTTATATAGAATAGCTGGAACTTGTCTTGAAAAGAAAAACTGAAAGAATGCAGAAGTGCATGGGGGTGGTGACTGAAGATAATAACGGAAGCAAGAAAAAATGTTTTAAATTAATACCATGCCTGTAAAAAAGAATGGAAAATCTGCATCGAAAAATACTATTAATGAACATCTCGTTGTAAGATGTAGTCACAGTAGTACTCTGGACATTAACAACACCACCAGCAAAAAAAACCCACAACACAATAAAAAGAAATATAAAGAAAATGTGCAGAAGACGTGTTTTCTGTTTTCACCAGAACGGTAGCTTTCTGCCAAACACCAACACAGGAGTCACTTTGCACTATAAAATACATTCGTTGCAGCAGCCACCACTCAACTTAATCAACTTGTTCACTTTTGTGAGACAGGCTTTGGATTGTTTTCTATTATCTCTTGCTTTCTCACAGCATAAACACACTGGGCTGGTGCATAACATTAATCACAGTTTTTAATTCGGATCACTATTAGTTTCTTTAATATTCAAAGCAGCCCTGCTAGAGAGAAAAACAATAGCTCCAAGGCAATGGAAGCTGTTCACTTCTCTGGTTAATAATACTTCCCAGCCTTCCTTTCAGGCTGATGCTGAATTACAGAGGTGCTTGCTAGATCCAGATGCCTCTCCGTTTCTCGTCTTTCTCCTTCAGTGCACACAGGGACATGGGGAGAAGGGCAGAGGCGGAGCTCAGGCTGGAGCTGGCGGCTGCAGGAGCAGCCCGGGTGTGCCAGGGGACACAGGAGCAGCCCGGGTGTGCCAGGGGACCCAGGAGCAGCCCAGGTGTGCCAGGGGACACAGGAGCAGCCCAGGTGTGCCAGGGGGCACAGGAGCAGCCCGGGTGTGCCAAGGGATGCAGGAGCAGCCCGGGTGTGCCAGGGGACACAGGAGCAGCCCAGATGTGCCAGGGGGGCCCAGGAGCAGCTCGGGTGTTCCGGGGGGGACACAGGAGCAGCCCAGATGTGCCAGGGGGGCCCAGGAGCAGCCCGGGTGTGCCAGGGGACACAGGAGCAGCCC